>JAZHYW010040094.1:0-28335 GCA_037355805.1 Ixodes ricinus
GCACCCGATCTGCATTCGCAGCTGCGAGCATACAACTCCTTTTCCTGGAAAAAGTCTGCGCCATCTATGAGGAAAAGGCTACAAATAAGTAAATAAGTCACGAAGCATGAGGTATGATCATGCATTCTTTTTTCTTTTGCTGTCTTTTGATTCTTGCCGTTTCTAAGTAAAGCACGCTCTCTACACCCTACAAGGGCCACATCGGGCGCGTGCCCCTATCATTGGCAAATTTGTCGCTACTTGTAAAACGAACGCAAACGCATCAACAGTATCAAGGGTAGAGTACCTCAATGTTGCTTGCTGGCTGCGCACAGAGTGGCGACATTCTTTTGGAAGGGAAGTGCCAGCCTCTCCGTGCGTGCCCACCATTTCGCTTCCCGCGATGTGCTGTTGACCTCGTATACGTGAGACCGGTTGATCTTTTTTGCCGAATTAGAAAATTAAATACCGAATTAGGAAGTTCTCGGTAACGTTGTGATGAATTATTCCAAGTAGAGGCTTTCTCAATTCGGGAATGCAATGAAGCGCCGCAAATGCAGTCATCCGTGTAATTTTATCACGTTACCATTAGACTGCGGCTCCGAAAACATACGCTTCCTTAACGGAATACGTCTTAAAGTCTTCCCGCGTAATTTGACATGTGGTAATGCTCAATAGCGAGTTTTAGTAGACCGTGTTCCCCTTCCGCTAAGCCCCTCCGCTAAGCCCCTCCGCTATTCGGAACTCTACAGCCAGGCCATCGGCGCGCAGGCGCAGTGGCGGTTTCTTCGTAGCGGAGGGCTAGCGGAGGGGGAAACACGGTCTACTAAACTCCCTAATAACTCCGCAAACAGCTCATACACTGCTTCATAGCGAGTGGGAGGCAAGATGGTGGATCGAGTAGCAGACTACAGAGGTGTCACCACTCTGGGATGGCCGCCAGTCCAGCGTCGTTGGAGGCGCTCTAATCAAGAGGAGGTTAGGATTATTATCCGGGGAAAAGTGAGACTTCTGTGTTGTGTCGCCACCCATTCTACCTGGTCTCGGGGTTCTAGTCTATTATGTACAGCCACCGCCCGCCCGTTTGTTTCAAACCTTCTGAGGTTAGAACATTGGTAGAAATTATCTAGGGTAAAAATTAGAGAGGAGAATATGTAAGTTATCTAGTGAAACTTATTAAACATAGACGAGGTTAGAAGATTGGTTAAATTTATCCGAGGAAAATTGAATTAAATACAACTAACTAGCACAGCAGGGGGATGGGTGGGACACAAGAAAATTGGGACTCTCTCCAGCGTGGCTCTGGCCTAAAGATTCGACCCTGCCTCCCAATGGATCCGGCGTTGGGGTAACGCCGACAAGGTTTGGCCAAAGGAAAATTGGCGACTCTTTCGCCGGCAAGGACAAGGAGGGAAGGGGGGGGGTATTGTTTTTCCGATCCCCAAGATTATTCTGGCGATGTACCCTACTGCCTTGTGATAGCTACAAAAATGCAGAGAAGGAAATTAACTTAGTCGAGTGGGGAAGAACCGTGTGCTTCTCTTTGTCAGGCTAGGTGGCGCAAGCTACCGCCTATTATACAAAGTTCACACGTTAACCATCCATCCAGGGGCTTTAAATTTAGCGGTTTTGCAGTGCTGCAGAAAAATAAAAGAAGACGAGGAGGAGAACCAAGTGCGCCGCTCGGCCATCACTCCAGCTGCCTCCGGGGCCTTGGACTACTCCAACCATGTACTTCAAACTGGTGCTTGCCTTCACCTTGGCCGGCTTGATGCTCCTCCGAGCCGTGGACGTCGTCTGGGATCTCTTCGTCTTGGTGGCCGCTTTGATTGCCAGCTTCGTCGGGGCCAGCCACGTGAGCCGTATGCTGGTGCGAATGATCAACGCCGACCGGATTCAGACCGTTAACAAAAGCGTCTTCATCACCGGTACGTTCATGTTGAGGAGGGTTGCTACATGAGCTGTCGTATTTGAACAGCCGCCTGTTCTCTGAAAAAGAGCAGGCTAATGACGCTACTCTAATATGATATCTACCAGTGTTGCGGAGCTGCCATTCCGGGGCTGGAATGACTGAAGTTCTGTTACTCAGCAGGAAAGGGAAAACAAATCAGACTTCCACTTACATTTAGAACATACGCGCTGCCCGCAGCGCGTGTTGAAAGGCAACGCAATACTGTGCGGCCTCTCGATCCCGACGGCCACACTTCCCCTTCTAACCACCACATTATGAACTTCACTGTGCATATGAGCACAATCGACCATCTCCCGATTTCGTCCTTCTGCACGGGTACTCCTTTGAATGGTGTGGTCCCGCTCGCTTGTGCACCCCCTCGTGCGCAGTTCATTCAAAAGCTCCTCCGAACGGGAGAGTTTTTGAACGCGGTGAAAAAAACGAAACAGTAGAATAATAAATGGAATTTTTCAGGCTGCGAGGTGGGCTTTGGTCGCGATGCGGCAATCGAGTTGGCCCACCGGGGATTCACCGTGTTCGCCGCCTGCGCATCGCCAGACGCTCCGCACGTTGACTTTCTCAAGAGAACGCCCAACGTAACGGTGCTAAGTTTGAGCGTCCTGAACACAGAAGACCTCAGCAACGCCGTCATGGTGGTCAGCAATCATCCCTCGGGTAAGACGGCCTGCTTGCCATACTAGTTAATGAACATTGAGAATTTCCGGGCCCTCGCGTGTTCACGTACAACGTCTGCAAAAACAACAACAATAATAAGAACCAAGGTTTATCTTATATTTTAATTGGGCTCCGTGTTTTCAAATAAATCCAATACACCCCCCCCCCCCCCGGGAAAACGTTCGTCAATTCAAAATCATCCGAAAACCCCCAAATGTTAGATCACAATAAAAAAAAAAGACTAAGTTTTGTTAGTGAATAGGGTCAGTGGCCCCAACGAGAGACAACTTCAGTTTTCCTTTCACATATCGCAATATTTTAAGCAACGAAAGGTCTTAGGTGTCGCTACTCGGAAGCACACCTTTCTAGTGACTCTATCATCGCGGTAGTCGTTTTGATCTGTTTTGCCTCTTCCGTCGGGCACATATGCTGAAGCTGGTGACAAACGGCAACATCGATTCTACGCACCAATGTGGCTAGCGTGTTGTTACTCTAAGATGTAGCTTATTTAACGACTCTAATGTAGATGAGTACTGAGCTTAAGACACGACCCTAACGAAGCGGTGTTCCGCTCTTCCCTTGATACCTTTGCTATCGTACAGAGCTCTGGGCCATCGTGCTTGCCGAGAGCCTGGGCTTCATCGGCGAGGTGGAGTGGGACGTCGCCCAGAACCTGGAACGGATGCACGAGGCCCACGTGGCCGGACCGTTCAGGGCGGTGCGTGCCTTCCTGCCTCTTCTCCGCGAGAGCAAGGGAAGGATCATCACCATCGGAGGCTTTGCCGGTACGAAGCGGAGAACTCGCGCCTCTAGTTAACATAGTGCTTTACTGTAAAACTACTGATATATGACTGTATTACGTTACGAACTGCTTCCTACCAAATTTAATCCATCCGATTAGGGTTAGCAATGGGGCGTTCTGGATCGAACGATTTGCCCTAAAATTGCTCGGAAAGATCGTCGCTTCCGCATAATAAGCTCACATTTTCACCAAAGGTGTATTTAGCGGGTCACCAGGTGTGTGTGTGGGGGGGGAGGACGTTTGGGACGTGGGAGGTTCTTCAAAGTCGCTTGGTTACCAGGTGTAGATTAGAAACATTACAAAAGTATGCTTATAAACACTATAACACTAATTTTTTTAAAACCTGGTGCGCATATTAAAAAATAATGACACCCCCAAAAGTTGTTTTAAAAATTTTGTCAGGCGATTTATAATGGTGTCAGAGCACTATCCAATAAATATTTTACTAGAGAGTAACGCACCTTTTTAATAACACCCAAGAACTCAACTGCTCCGAAACTTTAACCGAACCTTGAACACGGGAGGCTTATGGCCGGCTACACACAGAAAAGGAGGAACAAACGTGGAAGTGGAGAGATTTACCGAACCTCACGTGGCTATCGCTCCCTACCCAGTTTTTTTCCGCTCCTCCGGCGTGTAAAGCAGACGACGACGACGTTGCGTGCACCGTTTGTCGTGCGATTGTTTCGCACTTATTAATGCGAAAGCATTAACTGACCCATGGAGCGAGCTGACGTCATCAGTTTGAAGCGCGAAACGGCACCTAGTTTCCCCGATCTCAAAGGAGCGAAGTAAACCTGATGAATTTCGCCTTCGGTTCCACTGGCTGGCGCGGGTCGACGGGGCTCCCATTGGCCGCCGTGCTCGTCAGTTTCCACGACCGCTCACTCCATGGCGCTGCCTGTCCACCAGCGCGCCGTTAACACGGAGCGTCCAAGGTCACCAGGGGAGCGCGCGCGCTGACCGGCGACGAAAAGTACGCAGCAGACGAAATAAGGGAGCGGAGGAACGGCTTGCATGCTTTCGCATTCACAACTCATAAGAAGTGCTTAGGTGTACCTCGAGCTTTTTTCGTTCCGCTCGCTGTTCTGCGCTTGGAAACCGATTGGCCGGTACCGTGAACGATATTTCCAAAGTAGCGGTCCCGCGTCCGTCGCGGCGTTGGTCCTTCGTGTGCCGCCATTGAGTCGTGCAGCCCATGGTACGTCGCAATATTGAGAACGACGTAGTGTTCGTATTCCTGTGATCTGTGCAACATTATTATTTTTTGTTTCAATCAAGTATTTACAGCTTTTGGAAGCACAAAATGGGTGTCATGTTTGCTTTTATTTTTATATATTAAACTTGTGCTAAGATGACCTACGTCTTTGAATATAGTTGACATGCTAGTTTAAACGGCACGTGACCGTGGAAAGAGAGTAAGCGCGCCTCAAACCGGCCAATTCTGAACCGGCGGCCGGTTTTCGGGCGGAAAGAAAACGAATTTTGAACCGCAAATTGTTTTCTGGGTAGCTGGTCTCTCATAAGTCATGTTCAAATAAAAGCCTTGTTCGAACATAAATACCTTGCCAGTGTCCCTTTATGTAGTCTTTGAAGATTTCATACCGAGAATGATCTCACTTTTAAATTTCTGTTCCATGACCCATTTGAGATTCGCATGAGAAGTGTTCTTGTTTCAATTGTATTCTCTAGTTTTGGTCGGCTCTATTGTGAAACCAAATGATGTCCTTTAACTAAAAAGTAAACCAGTTGGCAGGCATATTGAGCCGTCTAAGAGGCGAATAACCCAAATAGAAACGTAACAAACATATTGAAATAGTCGTTCGCTCCTGCTCTTACATGGGAGCCGAGAAACATGCTCGCTAAATATGCTTCTCGGCTCTCTGGTTGACGCAGGGCGCCTGTCCTTCCCGGGCCTGGTGCCGTACTGCATGACCAAGGCGGCTCTCATCTCGCTCTCTGACGGACTTCGCCGGGAGTGCGCCAAGTGGGGGATCACTGTCTGCACCATTAACCCGTTCCACTACAAGTGAGGCCTGAGTCTGTCGCGCGCCGTACCTGTCATTCTCTTGGTATATTTTGCCACCGTTGGCAAGAAAATCGAAAGCACGTTGACGAGAGGACGGAGGTTGAGACGGGCGAGGGGGTCGTTCACTGAATGAGGGACTCAAAGTCTCCCAACGTTAAAGCCGAGACTAATATCTATAAGCCAACTTAGTTAATACGATTAAATGCAATTAAATGCAACGGTGCAAGCAAGCTGGACAAGAATGACGAAAATAATTCCTGGAGAAAGGACACAAGAGGGACAAAGAACAGACACAAATTTCCAAACAAAACTTGGTGACTGGTGCGCGAACGAAAAAATCCGCCTGGTCCGGGTATCGAACCCGAGACCTCTCCATTTCCAGTGGAGCGCTCTACGAACTGAGCTAACCAAGGGGTAAGACGACAGTAGAGCAAACGGGTGTTATCAGCTGCCACCAGTCTAGCACCAACAAGGGTGAAAAGCTTGCAATTTTAAGGTTATGCTTAAATGCAATTAAATGCAAAGGTGCATGGGCGTACCAACCGGGGGGAGGGGGGCAGAGGGGCGCTTGCCCCCAGTTCACAGAGTGGGGGGGGGCAAGACATGTGTTTGCCCTCACCCCCTGAAAGCAGCTGCCACTGGGCACGGCAAACACTGGCCGGCGGCGCCCTAGGGATAAGGGCGCCGCCCCCCGGCCCTGGGTGAGGGGGGGAGCGAGAGTGAGATTTATGGTTTGCCCTCACCCGCCCCCCCCCCCCACTCAAGAAACAAGTTGGTACGCCACTGCAAAGGTGCAAGCGAGTTGGACAAGAATGACAAAAATAATTCCTGGAGAAAGGACACAAGAGGGACAAAGGACAGACACAAATCTCCAAACACAGCTGGGTTCACTGCTGCGTGACCGAAAGAATCCGCAAACAACATAGGCGTTGGCACCCACACCCAATGGTGTCACTGAAAGTGTGCGGAAGGCAGATTCTTGAGATGTGAAGCTTCTACGCATGCACCATGCCGACAACAGCGCCACCACAGCGGTGTGTCGTCAGAGTGGGATCGAACCGTGTCGCCACCGTGCGGCCGAAATTGGAAACATGCGAAAGCGGGGATACCGCAGTGCGTCGTCTGTTATGGGCGCACGTACAAAAGCATGGATATCGATGACGTGAGCCTGTTTCCCGCTGAGCTGGACTCTCCTAATTAAATTCTTGTTGTTTAGGCTGTTCTTTCTTCTTACTAAAGATTGTGTTGTATCGTTTCACGCGAGCGAAAATTCAGCAAAGCGATATATATATTTATAAAGTTGCATGCTTCCATAATCTTGGTGCCGTGGTTTGTAGAAAACGCTGGTCTTACATATTTTTGTTATCTCGCACACCCTCCGCCTGAGCTCCAAGGAACGCCTACCCACTTGCACGCATATTTCCTGTGGCACGTTTTGTTGGCGTTCAAAAACCGATGAAACAGCAGGTTTCAATCGCATACGTGCTGCAACACTACACTCGGACAGGGAAGAGTGTTGTTTGCATTCAGAAATGCCTGTTCGCGCGCCATGATCGCGACCAGTTCCGCCGCGTCCGCTGGTAAGGAGAGCCGTGGGACCATCGCTAGAGGGCGCTTCCCGTTTCCGCCGCGAGAGGGCGAGCAAGAAGCTGGAGACGCGAATGCGTGGATTCTGTTCCTGGGCCGTATCGTTTTTCGGACCTCGCAATTCACTAGATCGTATGTCTGACTACATATTGGCCAGCTCCCCACATGCCTGCCTTCGGTCAAGAAGCTATGCAGCCCTTTCGCGCGACCGTCCTTGGCGGCGGTTTGAATGCCTCGAAATATGTTTGTTGAAAATCGACGAACACGCACGAGCGGCGCTATTATCGACGTGAAACGTTTTACGACCAATGAGAAGTGAGTAGTTTTATGCACCGCAGATAAAATATAGAGTAGCTATATTGATTGAAGGTCTCCAAACGTCGAGAATAGACTCCTTTGAAAAGTCCTCGCCATCCCCTGTCCGCGACTGTTGGATCACGTACTCCGAGCATGTAATAATAATAATGATTGTGTTTGTCTGTATGTTTATACAGCCTCGAAGTTATAGCCTGCCTTCAACGAGCGACTTGTCTCCCAGCTGTAGATGAGAAATTTAGCCAGTGCAGTACAAGCGCTTGCCTGGGGTCTTTAACGCGTGCACCACGCAGTAGTGATACACGACCGCACGCCGTTACGATGCTCATCCAGATCGAAACGGGCAGGGGTGGGGATTGAACCCGGGATCCCTGGGTCCTGGAGTTCGAGCTTTTGCTCCACGTGCTCCGAGCTGGTGTGCGCTGGACCCCTCGGCCACCGATCCCCTCGAGCATGTATTTGACACGAGGCAGCGTCTGAGTTCGGCAATGACTCAAGTCCAGTCACGCGCTTCGTGTCCAAGCAATTGCGACCGCCAGTGTTGCTTGGTGGACTTTTGAAGAGGGTCGAAAGCATGCTGTCCTTGTCCCTGAGCAGGGCGCGATTAAAGCCACCGGAAGTACGATGCTTGCTCCAGAAGTCGGGCATCTGCCGGGCTTCTTGCTGCATGCAGTCAATGCCTGAGTCCACGCTTTCTTGCGTTTTGAAACTGTGTTTTAATGATCTCCTTTAGCATGAAATCATCAGAATCAAGCATTCGAACATGGGGCATGCACACTTGATGAACTATAGAATATCAAAATTATCACACATCGCACGGCTTCCCAGAAGACTTCTCGCGTCTACATGCGCTGTTATCGGGAAGAAGACAGGATCTTTGGAGATAAAGGGAGAAGATCCAGCACCTTGAACACTCTTCAGACTAACGCTCGGAAAAATTAGGAAAGCAACACTTACTTCAGGAACAGGCGGCTTACTTCCGGTGGCTTCATACCTGTTGGCTTAATGTGCCATTCAGCCGCCCAGTGCGAGATCGAGGGTTTGTGTCTGGGCGTTAATAGATCCGGTTTCTTGCTCATTACGGCCAGCGTTTGCTTCCTAAGCTGAACTGATCGGCCACCATGTTCAGCCATGGCGGATACACCACCGTGACATGCGTTCGCGGAACATTCTATACATTTTGAAAATCGAAGTCTAGTGCTTCTAGGAGACGCACGAACCTTACCGCCATCGCAGGACAGTGGACACTCCGCCGCCTCCCCCACCACCAGTCGGGCGGCGGAGGTCGTCGCTGAGTCAGTTGTCCCAGGCCCACCTGGACGTCTATGGCGACGAGTACCTGCTCAACTTCAAGCTGATCGCCGAACGCCGGCTGCTGCTCTTTGCCAGGCAGCCCCACAGGGCGGTTGTAGAGGACATCGTCGACGCCTTGACCCACAGGTAGAGAGCCTAGGTGTAAGAGAGGGTGCAACTCAAACTACAAAGAGCGTTTGCAATTTAATGGTGAACGCCTCCTGGGCAGATCGGTCGCGAGTGCGCATGCGTTGTGTTGTGGCATGGAGAGGAGGAAGCGGGCTGACAGGCGGAGATGCTCTTAGACCATCGATGCTTTTGTCACATTGTCGGAACTCGTATTGCAAACGCTGTCCATGAACAACGTGACCTGGAACGAGCAGTTGAAGACGCTCTGAAATCCAGGCACACTACCCGCAGGTATCCGCTCCTCAACTACAACTCGGCAGCGTCCGGCGACGTGTTGTTGTGGACCCTTCTAGAAATGCTGCCGGCCGAGTTCACCGACGCCATCCTCAACTGCGTCATGGGCGGCAGGAAGCCACAGCCCAGGCTGCACACTGCCGTGCAGCCCGAGTCTTCGCTGGCGCCCATGATAGGGCTCACGGGCAGCGGCGTGGACAATGCGCTGTTTCCTCGTAGATGAGAAGAGAGAAGCATTAGGGAGGAAAAGGAAATAACTCCAAACGGTTTGTGGACAGCTTATTTGGTCGACGAGATGGAAATATAATTGAAGGATGTGTCTGACGCTATTTATGATAGACGATGAATGATAATTGAGGCCATTCTGCCGTAGATGCCATTGATTAGCAGGAAATCATTTCATTGATCTTGATCGGTGTTATTCTCTGCCACAAGCCTTCTAAGCCACGGGGGACATGCTTTTTTAATATTTGAGCGTGAAAAAGTACCTGAGTTACGGACTAGATGTATAAAGCTATGTTACTATCGCCTCTGTAAGGCATTTAATCGGGAAAATAAACATACAGTAGTTTTGGGTTTCCTTATTTTGTCGAAACCCTGAGACGGTGGGAGCACCAATTATCCTAACTCCCCTAAACTATCATCATTAAAAAATAAATAAAAGATTAATAGGCGCATCTAGTTGTACGAAACGACCCCCGGCCTAGAAATATAGGAACTTTAAAGGCTCTGCCCAGAACGTTGCTTCCTTTGAAAATTGATGAACAATATCCACCACCTTTGTAGGTTAGGGTGAACTATCAACATGCCAACTGAAGTAACTAATACTTGCAGCAGTCCAAATTCGGCGACTTATTGAAGTGAAGCACTTGCAACTGAAAACTCTTAAACTGGTCTAGACCATTCTGATAAACCTGGGGAACACAAATTGGGTCGTGCGTGCACATTGCGTCCGTTACGATTTGTCATGCTTGGTGAGAGAGAGCTTTGGGTGGTTTCGAATGCTTTCCACACACGACACACTCCCGTGCTCCACGGGTGTATAAGAATGATAAAAAAAGTTTAAATTTATTGAGGAGCTGAATGTGTGAAGAGTACGTTTTAATTATACACGAACTCAGCTCTGTTACGTCACGGCGTGGGGGTGGCGCGTCTGGCGCACTTCCGGCTCTGGAGCTGTGGGCGGAAATCACCAGAAATCACCAGAAATCACCATGCGGGACGTGCATTCCTGTGTTCTTTTGGAACAAACCATACAAAACCCGCCTTCTCGTTTGAACGCGATGGCTGGGGTTGTACCAAAAGAGTCAGCAAAGTTTTGAAGATCAGTTTTCATGTGCTTTCTGCCTGCTCAGTTCGTCCGAGAACGTGGGTAGGTGCCGTGAAAAAGGAAAACCAGACGCCGTCGGACCACGATTGCTTGTGCGGGAAGCACTTTGGGTTGAATTTACGGATACTTTTGGTCGTCTGATTTATTTGTTTTGTTCCAACAGGAAGGCGGTAAAACCACCAAGTTGTACGGACCACCTGCGAACTACGTTCAGTGCGTCTGCACGTTCAAACGGACGCCTCATTGATCGAACTGTCGTCTGTTTTTTCAAACGTTTCTGCTTGTTGCCGTCTGCTCGTCCAAACGACAGCGTCCGTAGACAGAACGTTGACCGGGTAATTCCGATCAGAAGTAAGTGCAGGCCTCGGAAGATTTTTAAGATTGAAGGTTGGTTGGGATAAGTAGGCTCGGTGTAAACAGTAGATACAAGGAGATGTTTATCATTTTTTACCCGTGGCACATCACCGACTTGTTATGCCTGATTCACTTGGTCCGATTCTGCTTGCGATTTTTAGTATTGACGTCGACCATCTCAGCTACGGTTCACGATATTGCAGTCCGAGCGACGTCGCGACTGAAAATAGCGAGCAGAATCTCATCATGCGAATCAGGCTTTAGCATACATTTTGCGGCGTCCACGCGGAACGAATCGCCGCATGTCACATTATTCACGCGAAGTTTTAGAGTGTAACAAGCCTCGTTAGTTTCACTGAAGCCACTAAATTAATCAGGCATGGCCAGGAGGACGTAGAATCAACAACTCAGACGCAAAAAAGGACACGGGGACTCACACCGACGCCGACAACATCCTATTCCAATGGTTTGTTTATGGGCGACGGCGAGCTTCTTGCCCACACTCCATCGCGCATGCGCGGCACCGGTGGCGTTCGGTAGGGGCGCTCCGGTTTGTTTGTAAACTTGAGTTGGTCTATATGTTTCATGAAGTCTTCCTTTAATGGTGCGTGTAGTACCTTGAGTTCCTAGTGCTCCACCAATTTTTTTATTGCAACCATTTTACTACCTCACGGCGCACCAAAAGTTATTTCATGCGACAGGGGTCGTCAGTTTAGAGCTTAAACCCTAGACGTTATCCTCGTTTCTTTCATCGTCGTCCATCCCACCACGTCCCCCTGTCATTCTGAAACAAGCGGTCTGACTCCACGCTCCCATCGAAATCTCGTTAATATGATCGCGATGTTCAGTCGCGGACGATATCATAAAGCCCAATCGAACGCGTGGATCCAAAAACCTTTAATGATATCATCAGACGGAAGACAGCTGAGTCATTATCAAGGCTAATGTGTAAACAAAAAAAAATACTTTCGTGTTATAAATCGTCAGGTCGGTCTGCCTTTGAGATTAGGCGACGCTGGTTTTCGCTTTAGATAAGCAATCCAGATAAGCAATAAGCAGTGCAATATGACTGCTAGCCTGGGGTCTTTAACGGGCACCACGCAGTAGTGATACACGACCGCACCACGCTACGATGCTTATCTAGATCAAAACGGGAAGGGGTGGGGAGTGAACACAGGATTCCTGGGTTCTGCAGCGCGAGCCTCCACGCGCTCCAACTGCGTTCAGTTCGCACACTTCCGTCTGACTACGACCGAATGAGACAATACCGGTTTTTCACCCGCTTGCTGCTGCTTAGGACCTTCTCCGCAGCAGTCCAGTCGGTCGTAAGCTGTGGAAAAAGGCTTAAAACCCGGTCTCGTCTCAGTCAGTCCTAGTCGGTCGCAAGTGTGGAAACGGGCTTTTACCATATTTAATTCTGGCGTCTAGGCCCACACGTCGAAAGCCATCTCGTCGATGGCCAATTCGTCGCCGGCCCATTCGTCGAATAGGCCAATTCGTCATAGGGCAACTCGTTGAAGGAAAACTCGTCGAAGAGGTCAATTCGTCATAGTGCAACTAGTCGAAGGAAAACTCGTCGAAGAGGCCAATTCGTCGCCGCTTTTTCAGAGCCAAAATATAACATTTTGTCCTGAAATTTTAAAGCAAATACTGCACTCTATCAATTCGTAAAATGGCCGCACGGTAATTGAACTCAAGTGTGATCTTTCTTGTCAAAGATAACCACTTGCCGCTTAAAAGTAATAAGTTAAGAAAGAGTTCTGTAATAATAAGTAATGAAGTGATAATGAGCGCTGTCCGTAGTCCAAACACAAATAGAAGTTTAGGTCAAAAGATAACAAGAAACCACGAGCTTTCACCTCGGACCGTCGTTAAACCGTGTCGACAAATCCCCTTTCGACAGATCGCCCCTTTCTACACGTTGCCCTTCGACGAATTGCCCTATTACGAATTGACCTATTCGATGAATTGGCTGTGGACGAGTTGGCTTCGACGAGTTGGCCGGATCCCCTAGCTGGGATAGAGGAAAGACGACCTTTTTATTTTCCGTTAGAATGAGGTAAGAATTGAAACCACTCCTTCTTAAACAAACAAATCTTAAACAGCTTGAGGTGGGGCATGAAAGGTGTTCGTACGCCTCCCTCTACGCGTAGGAACAACTCTCAAGCCCCACCTCAAACTGCGTGACCTCATTTCAAGAACAAAGGTTCCCAACCCTGTCCAGAGTCCCAGTGTGGTGTGGCGTATAAACTGATACCGCCACGATTGCGACTCATCCTAGATCGGTGAAACCGGCAGGAAACGGAACACCCGCATCAAAGAACACAAGAGGGACGTGGAAAAGGTCACAGATGCCACGAGGTGAAAAACTGTACTTGTAGATCACTGCTGGAAAACGGGTCACAGGTTTGATTTTCAGAGTGCAGTGACCTCTGCACGAGAATACAGGTGGGGCCCACGAAACTGCATTCGTCGTGGCGCATCCGCCTGCAATGCAAACCGAGGCCCCTTTCCCGAGGTGTACGCGGATGTCCTTAATAGCCTTCTGGTTTCTGTACTCTTCTCATTCGTGACCCTAAACACGCACTGATGTCTCCCGCATGGGAGACGAAGCGTCTTATTAAATTGGTTATATTGTTAAGTCAAGTCGGTGTAGTTTTCGTTATTGTTAAGAATGCTTGCTTTTGGAACATTTTTGCAGACACCATATTTGTGTATGCAACAATTGATAGGGACGCTTTTATTATAAACCATGTTTCAGTGGCGTCAGAAAGGAAGGGGGGGGGGGGCGATCCGGCAAGAGTGCACCCGGACTTCGGCACTCGAGCCACCGTGCCGGGTGCCGCTGACCCTGGTGATGCCACTGCCATGTCGTACGGAAAAGAGCCGCCAGCTTGCACAACTGCGAACTGCTCACTAAAATTACACCCTGAAGACTCGCTACGATTAGGCACGTACTTCTCAACGTGTGGCGCATGAAAGCACCCGATGTCAAAAGCCCCGTGTCAAATGCCCCGCGGCAAACGCCCCGTCATTTTGCCCCGCTTTGAAAAGCTCCAGTTTCAGAAGCCCATTGCACGAATCCCCCGTGTCAGGTGGCCGGGTCCACACCGTGATGGCGGAGCATTCTTCTTTTAACTAAGAGACAATAAGTGTGCACACGAGCCTGCGTAACGTAATCATGCCGTACTCGAGCCTCCAGTAAGGAGTAATTGGGTGAAGCTTTCCGTTCTTCAGGCCTGCGCAAACAGATTCGTGTCCTGCGACGTTAGAACTGAAAATAAGTAGGACATATCAGTCACTGGCAAAACATATGAAGTTACAGCTTTTATCAATAAGTATTGAACCAAAGCGGCCGTCAACTCTGAAGCACGCGTGGATTCACAGTCCAGGCGAAGTAAGTTCTGCAGAAACTTTTAACCCGGAGCTCATGGCGTCATACTTATCACAGCACAAAACACCAGTTTCATTCTTCTTACGTCAGTCAGTTTACCTACCTAGGTAGATTAAACCTACACATCTCCGTCCGAGTATACCTCCATGACAGCGGAGTGCTTCTCTAGTGAGGCGATTTATGCAATTGACCACGTCGTTTCAAGTTTTTCGGCGCTTCATGGTAGCCTTATTTTGTTGCCCTACTCCCGTCAAGCTTCGGCCTGTTGTCCGCTTGGGCGAGTCGGGGATCTACTAACGAAACGTCATGCGCAGGCCTTGTCTTTTAGGTAGTATTGGTCCAAGACCGCATCCTCCCAGACAGTATGGGGTGGGGGTACCCACTTTAGCCCGTGTCGTTCAGCTCGTGCTAAAGTACGAGCAACTTGCGCGCACTACAGAAAGTTTCCACCTGCGAGCTCCCAGTGCTGGCGGTGCGGCGCCGGCAACCGTCGAGCGCGTCTTTGCGCACGCGCCCAGTGAACGCCAGGCGGCCAAGATGGAGGTCCATGGCCGGCTCCTTCCCGAAGTCGGTGGCAGGATGGCCGGTCCGGCGTCACTTCCGGTCACGTGTCCCGGATTTTCCAACACCACCCACCCCAGCGTCTGCTCTACGCCCCTCCTTCAAGGTAGGAAGATGGAGTCGGTGTTCCCTGCAATTTTTGTGGTCGACACGGCCACAACCGCAACGAGTGTCCTGCGTCTGGTGTGGCACGTTTTTGTGCGGAAAGACGGGCCACTTTGCGGTGGTTTGTCGGAGTCGCTGCCCACCGTCGGCGGCCTTCGTCAGTGACCCGCGGCGAACGTCGTTCCCGAAACATGGCCAGGATACCTATGTTGCGCTTTATGGACTCCCACGGCGACTAGGAGAAGAAGTAACGTCAACAATGCAAAAAACGCAGATTGGATGTTTCTTTTGCGGAAATTCGTCATCAGCGAC
Source organism: Ixodes ricinus (assembly GCA_037355805.1). Classification (NCBI taxonomy): domain Eukaryota; kingdom Metazoa; phylum Arthropoda; class Arachnida; order Ixodida; family Ixodidae; genus Ixodes; species Ixodes ricinus. Next base: position 15,111 of record JAZHYW010040094.1, read on the forward strand.
TGTCACTAATCAACATCCAATCTGCGTTTGCTGCGTTGTTGACGTCACTTCCTTCTCCACAGTCGCCGTGGGAGTCCAAAAAGCGCAACATAGATCTCCAGGGCTCCGGCCGTTACTGCAATACTATCCCTGGGCTTGGATGCTTCACCGCTCAGGTTGTTTTTAAAGATCGTTATGCACCGTTGGAGATTTTTCTCAGCCAGACTGGACGATCGCAACTTGGCGTCAACGCCGTTTTAGGGTCGCGGATGAGATTATCGGAAGATGAAAATGATGGTTTGTTTGCATGTTGGTGCAGCTCAGGGAGGAGGAGTTCCACAGCAGTATGTGAAATCGGCGGTCCCCCTGCAGCGACGACCGTTCACCATCACGTCTTGCCAAAACTGCCAACTGGCCGGATCCAGAGATGCCAGGTCCCGGTTATCTTCTCTTTTTGTACCTTCCGGTACCAACGTGTCCATCTCGTCATAGGTCTCGGAAGAGACAACTCCGAAAGTTATTACGGACTTTGACCACGATTCGTCGACAGCCGCGATTCCATGACGTCATCTTGAGAACCATGGGCTCCATCAACCACATCTTCCTGAAAACACAAGTTCTGAAAATACAAGTCATAAAAATACAGCACAACTTCTACACCGTGAAAATCCTAGTGCATCTCAAGTTTCAAGTCCTTCCTTTCTAGACTAGTCGAAGTTTCCCAAAGGCTTCGAAGAATTTGAACATTTCTTCAATCCAGGTTTGGGTTTCGTCAAGAATTCCGCCCACACTATCAAGCAGCTTTGCAACGAGCCACCGGCACAGTCCAAGCTGCGCCGTCTTCCGATGACCCTGAGGGATGCTCTCTTGGAAGAAATTTTCAGACTCGAGAGAGAATGTTGTGGGAGCCGAGGGTGAAAGACGAGGCAGAGGGCACGTGACAGGCGGTCAGCGGGGCAAGTCACGAGCTGGCGCGAGAGAGTGCGAGCGGAGCGAGGCTGAAGCTGAACAGGAACGTCGGAGCCGGGCTGCCTGGCCTGGCCCATGGCCCCATGGCGAACCCCGGAGCTGTCCACCAGCGAGGTCTGGAGCAAGACCGGTGGAAATGGCGAGCCCTGGCCATATGACCTGGGCTATGACGATCCCGGGGTGGTTCCGCAGCGAGACTCGGGCATTGATAGCCCGGGACAGCCAGCCTACGCAGCGCTGGCGTGGGAAAGGCGATCCGCAGGCCTGGACACGGACTCCGACTGTGAGCTCTGATCGACGGGCGACAACAAGGGTCGGCGTGCCTGCACTGCCGGCTCTGAACGACAGGCAACCGGAAGGTATAGTCAACCCATTCGCTGTCTTCTCGTTGCTGTATGTCTTTCCCTGGGTGACGGGCGGAGCGCATACCGATCGGGTGGCGATTATTAGTAGAGCGACCTCTATTGAGAACCCCACATTAAAATGGCGCGCAACGTGGGGCCCGTTCGGTATGCCTCTGCTTCTAGTCGTCCCCAGGGAGTCCCACGGATTCGTTGAGCGGGTTGTTCACTAACGCTAACGATGCCCATTGAGACAAGGTATGTTGGAATTTTGGCGACTTGTCTCACAGCAGAGCTCAGCAGGCGCCTCCTCAAGCCGAGTACTTAAAGGGTTCGAAGGACGAGGTTGCGTACGCGCTTTCTCGGGTACCCCATTATAATGGTTGGCAGGAGACGAGAAGTTCCGACAAGGCACGGGCAAGACAACCGGACAACGACTGCGACAGCCAGGCCCACAACCAAGGCGCCGAAACAGTAAAACGTTTTGAATCTATCCTTGCTCGTGTGACTTCTTGGGAGGGTGGACCAGGCAGGGACCCACAAGATTAATTAAACTGCTGGACCAGAACACGGACAATGGTATGCAATTTACTGACGAGGTCGTTTCCCATATCACAGTCCCCATGTCCAAAGTTGCATTTCAACAGGTTGCGGCTAATGATTCTATCCTTCCATCTGTAATCCGGTACACTATCACGTCCTGGCCGGAGGGTAATGACATCCACACCGACCTGCAACCTTCTTTCAAGTGCGTGAGAGGCTTTCGCTATATGAGGGTATCTTGTTTCGTGGAGAAAGGCTCGTGCCGCCATCAACAAACACTCCGTGACAACATCATCCACCTCGCGTCCGAGTCACACCAAGGAATAAAACAAACAAGCCTCATACGTGAACACTGTTGGTGGTCTCGCATGAACCAAGAGATCAAAGCAAAAGTGGAAAATTGTACGGTGTGTCATTCGACTGATAAACTTGTAAAGGCTGCACCTGCTCTGTGGCAGCTCATTAAGTTTCCCCACCAGCCGTGGGAAAAGCTTGCTGTTGATATCGTAGGCCCTATCGACCCAGCGCCACAGAGTCAAAGGTTCTTCATCGTCTTGATAGACTTTCATTCGAAGTGGCCAGAGGTGCAGTCTGCTGGGACAGTAACGTCTTCATCTGTCATTTCCTTCTTGAGAGATGTGTTTGCTCATGAAGGACTCCCTGCGAGCTTGAAACAGACAACGGGCCTAAAAATTTCAAGACTTCCTTCGTGAAAATGGCATCAAAGATTGGAAAGAGTCCTTGTTTCATCCAGAATGTAACGGAGATATAATCGTGTTCTCAAGACGTGCCTTCAAACAGCTGTAGTTCAAGCCGTCCTTTTATGGACGCTGTTCGAGACCATCTTGAGGCGTACACCCGTATGGTACATCCTGCGACGGGGTTTGCCCCTTCACTTTTATTGCATGGCCGGATCACCGGTCCAAAGTAAACCTCCAAGGCATGCCTACAAGGCAGGTTCCCGATTCCGTTTTATAACAACGTGCTCGTCTTCCCGAGAGGGTTCAAATTATCAACAAGACATGAAGTCATATTGGGATCACCGGAAGGCTTTCAAACGGAAACAGTTTTGGCCGGTCAAGTCGTGCGCGTGTTCAAGCCCACACATCGTGGCAAACTTCAGTCAAGGTATACACAGCCGAAAAGGGTTGAAGCCCAGCTGGGATCAGCCACGTACAGGCTCACTGATGGAAGGAGCGACCTCGTGAGGGAGATTGCGACATCTACTCAGACGAGGAAGAATTTCCTGAACTGTCCTATACTATTCCTTCACTTCCAGTGCCAGAATTCCTCACACCATATACAGATCAAAAGTGATAGCATCCCACACAGTACACCTGAAAGTCATACAGTTCCTGGTCCGGAGCCATAGCTCGTCCCCGGTGCTCCTGACCCTGGGCCTCCTCAATCTCCACTTCGTAGCGAGTCTGGGCCGATGCCTGGGCAACCTGGATGTTCTTGGTGGGCCGACACCGAGCCTCCGACTGGGCTCAGAGATTCCGTGCAGCCTTCTTCCCGAGAGGATCCAAGTCCTAGCGAACCAAGTGGGGTTTCCCAACAAGTGGTGGTACCCTGTGACCGAGTGGTTGTGCAGTGCGACCCTTCAAGCCGTGATTTTGTTTTCGTGTCTCAGCTGTTATTGACTTAGGCCACCCTATTGGCTACTAGTACTCCCTTACGACCACAACGAATGAAACGTCTCCTAGCAAAGTTGAAAGACTATGCCATGTCTTTCATTTCTTCAGATGACTCAAATATGGAAAGTGAAGAGAATTCATTTATTGACATTGTTTAACGCATTGTTGTTGTTTTGGAGACTGTTTAGAGTTCCCGTGTGGAGTGTAATCGTCCAAGAGCCTCCAATGAGTGATTGTTTTGCATCCCTACATTGCACTATGTCAGAGCATGCTAATAATGAAAATGCTTTAGATAAAAAAAAATCCTTAGCCAAGGTGAAAAGATGTCCATGACAAACACCAACTCTTGATAACATCAAAACAGTAAAACAAGTGCAAACAAACTTTAGCCGAAGTCTGTAGCAACTCGAGGCAGGCTATGGGAAATCGGAGACTGTTTATCGGAGACTGGAGTCTCTAGCAACTGCCTTTGGTTTTTCGTCATACTGTGGTGACATGGATGAAGAGTATCGAAATGCTCACGTCGGAAAAGTTTATTTTTATTTTTGCAATCTTCTAAACTTGTGTTGCTCACTCTATGACTCCCACCATTGTTTTTTTCATGCAAACTGGATTTTTAATGGAAATCCAAAACGTGATGGGAACCTTCTGGGAGCAGACCACGATGGTCAACTTGTGGCACTGCTCAGCGACGGCCTATGGCCGCGTTGGCCAGACGATCGGCCGCCTCGTTGCCAGGAACGCCGCTGTGAGCCGGTACCCGGTTGTCTGATCGTAACTCGATCAGACACGAAAGTTCTTGACTTTGCGAGAACGCCAAGCAGAAGGAATAAATAAAGGAACATCCCGCTGCCTGGAATCGAATCCAGACCTCCCGCGCGACAGTCAAGCACGGTAACCATTCGGCCACGTACGCGCTTGCTCAGCGACGCGCATGGCAATATAACCACTAAGTAAGCCATACGCTTTGGGTATCAACACTCTGTTGCTCCGAACTTTTGTGGGCGCCGCCATTTGGGTGCCTATAGTGTACAGAGGGCGAAATTGGCCATAGCTACGAAATAAAAATGAGTTTAGATACGGCGTCTCGAAGCTCTTTCGATGTTGTTTTGGTATTTTGCAGGCTGTCTAAACATTTTTAGACGAAGTTAAACCATTTTGTTTGCGATTTAGGATAAATGCCTAAATAACTGTACACAATACATATAAGCCCCAAGACTGGGTAACAAAGCAGGGTGACGTTGGTGTACAAGGGTAAAGGCGACAGAGACGACATCAACTTTTACCGCACAATAATGTAATTTCCGCCCTATACACAATAAGTATGGATGTGGTCGGGGGCAGAATAAGCATGGGTTGAAATAGAAAAAAGTTTTTAGGATATTCATGATGGTTTTTGCATGAATAGGAGGCTAGAAGAGATGTACGCGTTCACACAGTGTATCGAAACAGCGCAGACAACCAATGACCGTTATGAACGGCATTTTTACAGAGGCAAGGAGCGTATGACAACGTAAATCAGGAAATTTCGTGCACACAGATAAAGGAACGGGGTTTGTGTATTAAATTGATGAGGTTTTTGTCAGATTTGTTCACGGGCTGTTCAGTAACTATAACACGGGAGGAGGAAACCACAGCGGCAGCAACAATAAGACGGAGATTAGGTAGGGATGCTCAATGTCGCCTCTACGTTTCATTATGTACCTGAGAAAACTAGGGAAGTATCAAGAGCAAAGTTGGCGAGGCTTCAAGTTATCGTATATTGAAGGAAGTAGTGAGGCAGAAATTGCCGGTCCTAATGTAGGGATATAGTATTGTAATCTTAGCAGATAACCGAAATGAGTTGGAGAAATTGACAAGAATCAGCGGAACAAAGTCAGTAATTGTTTTTTAACGACATCACGAGAGACCATTTAAGGATACCGAACATAAAGATGAATTTGGCAGACAAGTAAAAATATCTGTCATTGGGAATCAACAGACGAAAAAAAAACAACAACAGAGAAATACAAGACGCATAATTGTTGAGGTTAAAAGGATTTTGGCGTTTATGAAACACAAGGCTCTATGGATCTTCAATAGATACGAAGTTGTGCGGGGAGTATGGAAATGAGTAATTGTACCAGGACTGACCTTTGATGACGAAGTTTTGTGCACACGTTTTGAATTTCAGGCGAGATGGAAGACAACACAAAGGAGCTCTGTCAGGAGAGCTCCAAGTGCACCTGAGAACACTCCAAACGAAGGAATGCAGGGTGATATCGGCTGGTCATGATTTGAGAGTACAGAACTAGTGAGTAAAATAAATTTGACCAAAAACTCAGACATAAAGACACGCGGTAGGTGTATATAATTCATAAACACTTGTATTTAAGAAACCTGAACACGAAATTCACGAAACTGACACGACAGCTTAGAATGAAATTCCTGCAGATGGGCAGTGGAGGGGGTAGGGAGCAAACGCGTTCAGTGGAAAATACAGAATGCAGAGAGATGACTATGGTTGAAAAAAAATACAGGGGAAGTAAGCTTTAAAGATTTATAGATTACTGAAAGCAAGAAATGAAGAAGGAAGGTATTTTCGATAATTCAAGAGGAGGCGCTTTGCTGTTTGAGGTAAGGACAAGGAGGTTTAAGAACTAAAGTTTATAGGGCCAAATTTGAAGACACAGATAGAATGTGTCCAATGGTTTGAGAGCAGATGGAAATCATTGAGCATCTGATTCTAAAATGTAAGAAGAATAGTCCTGCCCTTCCTGAAAGGGTGACAGACCTACCAATGGCCCTGGGTTTCACTGGAGAGGATGGAAGGTTTGATTATAGGCGAGTAGAGGCAAAGAAGAGGAGGTTGAAGGACCGGTGGAAATTATCTCGGGAAAACTGAACTAAGTGAAACTAACTAGCACAGCTGGAGGACAGAAGGGACAGAGGAAAATAAGGACTCTCTCCCGGGTGGCACCGGCCCAATGTTTCAAACCTGCGCTCCAGTGGGACTGGGGTTATGTGACTGTGACAAGGGATGACCAGAAAAAAGATTGGCGACTCCCTTGCCGGAGGAAGAAGGAGGGGGTTGATTTTGTTTTGCCAGATTTACCGAATATGTGTCTGGGGATCACCTTCATGGCCTTGTGAAAGATACGAAAATGCACTGGCACGGAAGGGGGAATCAGGATTTTTGCTTGTTTTTAGGCTAGGTGGCGCAAGCTACGGCCGTTACAAAGTGGACACATTTATTATCTATCCATCTTAAGGCGGAACCTATCTATAGTGGCTCAATGTATACAGATAGACTGCTTCTTATATTCATGCCCATTACGGATCTTTTATTTGTAAGGGATAGATCATGCAATCATTCCTCCCGCCACATCAATGGCCGCTCCAGTCATGAAGCTGCTCTTCGGACTGCACATGAACGCTATAGTTTCAGATATTTCTTCGGTTCGCGCCATCCGCTTCAGAGCAGGTGAGTGGGCGATTTCGGCCACTAGTTCTGCTGGAAAGTTGGCGTAGAAGGGTGTGTCCGTGGGACCCGGCAGAATGGTGTTGACACGAATGCCCATGTTGGCCACTTCAAGGGCCACTGCCTTGGTGAGGGACACCACGCCGCCCTTGGATGCCGAATAGGCGGAAAGTTGCGGAGCTCCAGTTTTTGCGAGGATGCTCGCGACGTTGACGATGGCTCCGTCTGTGACGTTGTTTGCCAGCATGTGTCTCACCGCCGCTCGGTCCACCAGAAACGTTCCCTGCGAGTAATTGAAGTCAAATGAGCGCCTACGTAGCAGAAACGTTTACCCAGAACAAGCATGTGGTCCCAGCCACATTCTCATGGACATTTTTGGGACATTGCACCTTTTCATGGACGTTCCGTGAGGCAATATGTCATGTGAAGAAATGCGATGTTTGATTGCGGTACAGGGTGCGTAATGGTTGGTTGGTACTCTTCCCATTAATATAAAGAGTGGCATTAAGAACACAAGATTCGTTGATGCGTAAATCATAACACCCTGCATGTCCCGAGGCGTTATAAAACAAAACCAGTGACACTACTCAATGTCATGTGAACCTTCTGTTGTGTCTGTATTTTATTTGCTTTTTGCGATGACTAATATTCTTCAGAAGCTCAGAAGATTTGCCTAATGACAAATTCTTCGACCAGTACGCTAGAAAAATATGCGAGATTTAATTAAAGTAAGTGCAGCACATGGTTAATCAGTTTGTTGTAACTCACCCTTAGGTTGGTGGCGATTAAATCGTCCAATTCGGTATCGCTTGTTTCCTCTATCGGCAATTCCATTTGCGCGATGCCGGCGCTGTTCACCACGACGCTGATCTTCCTGCCCACAAACGACGACTCTATCTCTTTAAAGAGGTTGCTGACGGCGTTCGATTTGGAAACGTCCACGAATATGGCCCGGTGATCGCCCTTGTACGAGGCTGTGAAAAGAAAGGATAAGAAGAATGGACCCAAACCATCGTTATGTGCAGTTTATTCTGATCATCAAATGATGGTTAAATAAATACCCTATAGTTTAAAAAAAGCCTTAAAATGGTAGAAAACATTAAAAGTACACTAATTAATCGTCATATAGGAAGGAAATGACATGACAAAGAAGGGTTTTTGGTGCCATGATCGGCATGCGTGGGTATAAGGCGTGTTTTGCTCGTTTTTAAAATCGCCGAACACGCGTGTGCTAGACTACGAAAATGCCATACTAAGCCGTTTCTTAAAATCAAATGTCAACTTTGTTGAGTAGATGATTAGACAGCAAAAAGTCAGTGAACCTAAAATGGCATCTGGCGTCTCTGTTGTAGATAGACAATTTAGGCAGCGCAGTTGGACTGCCAATCATGGGCTTTTAACGTGCATGACAGGAGGGGGGGAGGCGGTTAAGATGCCATACGCCTGTACGAAACTGATCCAGAAATGGTCGAGAAGTTGCAGGAATCAAACTCAGCGCAATCCATTGGTTATGCAAAGCGACCTTTCTTTCTACGTGCTAACCATTGAAAATGTCTTTAGAACATTTTAATAAGTGCCTCCGTGCGCCGCCATCTTTATCAAATGGGCTGTGGGACGCGTCCTGAACATGCGCAGTACCTTTTTCTTTGAAGTATCGGACGCCGCAAAATCGTTCATAGCCCAGTTGACTTGGGATACTTGGTCTGGGCGATAAGTGCTGGAAAAGTGTGTAGAAATAAAAAAGTCACTCGACTGACCTTGGAGCATCTGTAGGGTTTCATTGGAGCCCGTACGGTTCCTGTCTGCCACGACGACGGTGGCGCCCTCTCGGGCAAGCACCATGCAGACGCTCCTGCCGATCCCACTCGCGCCTCCGGTAACGATCGACAGGCGGCCACTGAGTCCCAGAGAACGGCAGTCGCTCTGACCGTTTCCACTGCCAGGGATGTTCCGATCACCATTTTGTTGACAGAGCACAGTCCCTGCAATCGTGCAAGATTGCGGGCGAGTCAATATGAACCGATTCTAATGAAGTTACGGGAAATTATTTGGAGCTTGACAATACATCAAATTCCCGGGATAGGTGGCTTCATGGTGGGAAATATCGCCAACTCGTAAACTATGATTTTATAGACTAGATCTTTCAAATTGTGCTTTGTAACCAAGAAAATTGGTTATAAACCATAGGGCGCCCTACGATTTGAAGGCTTCGTTGCGTTTCCATAGGAGTTAAGCCTTTTTCTTTTTTTAGTTTCCTCAGGTAATTTCGCTCTTTGCGAATTTTATAGAAAAGATGCACCGCCTGTGGCCAACGCTGTACAAAATCGGAATGCAATGGGTTAAGAAACCGATTTTTGCGGTCGATTTAAAGAGCCTGGCCGCTATTTGTGACACGGGGTACTTAAGGGAGGAGCCGTATGTGCGATCATTGTTATTCCCTGTTGACGGAATTAGGTAACATATGTGGGAAGACCGCAGTCACACTTTGTTTACATGCCTTACCCAGCATAACGTAAAATAAAAGAAGAAACAAAAGTATTTTGGCTTGAGTGCAAGGTTGCACAAAGCCAATAAATTGCTAGAGATGCGCTACCTTAGCGGTAGCGCATCTCTAGCAATTTGTTTGACAAATTTTGGGTGTTTTAGTTGGTAAGTTAAATCTCTGTAACACGGCTCGAATGCTTCAATGGGAAAGCTCATACGTATTTCGAGCCTGGCAACAGGTGGTTAACAAGTCAGCACTGGCCACCGAAGTAATGCACTTGACCATGTCAATATTCCATCGCCGTATACATTTTATGTTGCCACTACTCTTGGCTGAGAGCACTTTCAGAATCATACAAGAAACTTACCAGTTGCCAGGAAAGCCAACAAGAAGGGAAGGTTGCGGCCGTTCATGATGAACTCTTTTCTGGAACTGTCTGAAATGGTTCGAAGCTAATAGACAAAATGTTAGCTACCACAGGCTTACTACCATTTCGGGGACTGCATATCACAAACATATGTTCTGAAGAGGCAAAAAAAAAATGAGTCCCGAACTCGCCAGAACACGTGTGTTAGAATGATCGACGATGCACTCCGCAGCATGGTCGATAGGTTCCCCTGCTTGACGATAAATATTAGGTGTTGCGTGCCAGATACCCAATTCGATATAAACATCTGTAAGCACGCCGACATCTGCGTAGAATGGAGTGAACGCCTCAAACCAGCTCAGATGTAACTTGCACCAGCGTACAACGGTGAAAGTAATATTACTTTCACAGTTGAACGCTGGTGCAGTAAGTTACATCTGAGCTGGTTTAAACATTAATGTTTAAAAATACTTCCGGGTAATGGCATGAGGTCCGCAAAATCAGAAGTTAGAAAAAAGCTGATAATGAGGACAATAAACGTTTTCGTGCTATGTACTTGTATACTTGAGTATATTTGAGTTCCACATTTTATGGCTTATTTTATAAAATCCAAGATAAATCTTACATCAAATGTTGTGAAGAGTTCACAAATATAAGGTATTTCTTGAGGAAAAAAACGTTAAAACGTAACACTATTGAAAAGGCGAAGCTATTAGAACAGATCATTGCAAATGATATGTTAGAACACATCATTGGAAATGCACACTCAACTTGCACACTAGCTGCACGTAATACTCAACACTTTCTGATAAGGAAATAACTCTGAAACTTCAACTTAATGGGATGTCTTTCATCCCCGTTTGGAGGCACCTTTTATAAGTTAGGCAAGCTGTGTTAGTCATCCCAACAGGGACATAATATACTACGTGTCCGGCTGGTTTACCAAAACAACTAGATATATTTTCTGCCCATTGTCCCTCCTGATTCCGGAGCCATTGTCATCGCATTTGCAAAGTTGAAGCTGTCTCCGGCTTACTAGCAATGGTTGACAAGCCCGGCGTTTTCCTTTGGGATGCATAGCTGTACCTTTTATCATTCTACTTCTGTGCTTTGATCCTTGTCGTACGCCTGCGGTCCTTTGCCTCAGTGTAGCCTCACAGCGCTGGCAGCAGTCCTGCACTCCATATTCTATACTTGTGTGGCACATTTATTTATTTGGGTTTTTGTGTTTAGAGAGCATATCACAAACTATTTGGTGTTTTCAGCACCGTGCAGGCATGTGATGAATTGAGGATGTGGCGAATCGCACCAAACACCTTCTTAACATATGCGGTGGCAAAAATTTACTATTTTTTTTCAATTTTTTTACTATGTTTAATGCGAGCTAGAAATAATAAACAAAACGTATATTGCCCTCACATCTTACGTGGGAACTAATGGTATTCAACTTTACTGACGCGCGGAAGTCTTCATTGGACGAGGATGTTCTTAGACGGAAATTAAACATTCTCTAGCTATATATTATAGAGGGTCAGGTCCAGAAAAGGGAAATATTTTTTATTTTCTGCTTTACGAGTAAACTGAATTGCAGAGGAAAATGTACCGGTTTCGAGGATATTTCCCAATTGATTGTGACTCAGTATGGAAAAGGCGTCATCAATGAATCGGTTGTATGGTATCTTTTTTTGCACATTGATGTTAAGTTTATTTGCGCCAGGTCCTTCACAAAGACGGAAACGTATTTGCCGTTGTGAGAGCCTTCAATCTAAGGGCACGTCTCATCCAGAGGTCAAATTTATTACAGCGACACGAAGAAAATGAATAAATCATCTAGAATTGAAGACGTCTTGCGACGGGAATGTTTTCTTCAGCTGTGAAATGGCCTACGAAACATCCACTGAATTCCTCTCAAACAGGAATACGAATGACGCCAAGGCATCGAGTCAAGTATCAATTTTTGATCTTTTCCCCTTCAATAGACCCTTTTCAAAGAGTCCACCGAGCAACAGTGGCATCCGCAATTGCTTGGACACGAAGCTCCGCGATTGGATCCGAGTGTCGCCGAACGCTGACGTCAGCACTCGCGTCCAATCCGAGCTGAGCCGAGTTCACGCCGAACACTGACTCAGGCATCGTGTCCAGTACATGCACAGAGTATGGAAGCACGTAATGGCGGACATGAGTTGACGCAGACTTTTGAAAAAAGTCTTTTCGGGTTCGGATATAGAAGGGTATTAAACTGGCGTCTTGTTTGGCACGCTGTATGAGTGCAAGTTAGCTTTCGTTCAGCACTGGCCAGAATGTTCTTCGTCATCGTTAAAACAGCTCTGGCCGAAGTCCTAAATCCCCACAGGGGGCACCTGTGAATGCAGGTGTTTGGAGAGTGGCGTCTCCACGGACCCCGAGCCATGCGGGTTCGCCCGCCCACGTCTGGCTGTGCGTGGCTTTCCCGTGTCCGGGGAAAAGGGCATCCTGGTGGTTGAGTCGAGCCCGGGGTAGGTTTGGACCCTTCGGGGCCCCCCGGGCGAGTCAATACACCACTTCGGCCCCCGCTTCCCGTAGACGGGAGTCCTGGCTTGGCCCGACCAGGATGATTCAGTCTAGTCGCCACTCCTTCCACTATCCCCTCCCTTCTTTCACCTTTGTCTTCTCCTTCTTTTCACTCTTCTCATTTCTCTTCTTTCCTTTTCAACTCCTTTTGGCGGCAAGGGCTAACCTTGGGTGGTGACAGATATTCTCGTATCGCGCAAAAATTTGACGCGTGACCTAGTGGCTACGTTGCTGCCCATGCCCAGGTATAGGTCCATAGGCCCTGGGGCCCCGGGAGATGATGTGTTACAGCCAGTCAAGAACGCTATGGTACCAGCGGCGGTTAAAACTTTACTTTTTAAATTACACAGCGAAACGTTGCCAGTAAAGACCTTTCTGGATGCAAAAGGCATGAACCTCTACTGGTCGGTTGATTGTATTTTGTGCAAACAACCGGAGAGCATTGAGCATGTCTTTTTGGGCTGCTGGGATGCTCTTCTCTTTCTGGGATGTGCTTCAGCGCACCATAAAGAAAGAGCTCCCGCTGTCACCTCAAGGAATCCGGTTCTTAACAATAGAGCGTGAACCTGTGCCCTACGACATAATCATGCTCCTGGGGCTCCATGGCATATGGAAGAGTAGAATGGCGGTGCGGCATGCTGATGTTGACGCACGCAACCCTCGAGAGTACTTCATTGAAACTATCAAATGGTTGAGAGAATGTTACAAAAAGATAAATATTGATGTGGAATGGTTGCCAGTTCTGGACGATTTAGCCACGCTCAAACCCTTTTAAATTAACAATCGCAACGACCTTCAGCCAAGCCTGGCTGATAGGCTTTTAACCCCTCCTTCATGTTAAGTTTTTCTAAATGTTGCAGTTTTCGGGGCACCTTACTTTTACCAATATGTGTA
>JAZHYW010040095.1:0-21238 GCA_037355805.1 Ixodes ricinus
AACAGCGTAACCAAAACCGGACTACTGTCACGAACCTAAGCAAGGAATTTGCAGGCCCGCTTGAAAAAAACTGGGCGACCTTGAAAATGAGTCTAGGCGGAGCAACCTGCTATTTTTTTAATAAAAATAAAAATATTAAGGGGCTGCTGGTTTGTTAACTCTGAGTGAAACGACTGTGTTTGACAAAATAGAAGTTAAACCCAAGGCTAACGAATGCGTCCATCGATATGGCAAAAAGCAGACCTCCGCTCGACCAGTCGTTTTGAAAGCCTTCGACTCCAGAAAAAAAGGCTGTTCTTTTTACTGCAAAGAACTAAAAGCAAGCAAAATATCAGTAGGTGAATACTTCACAAAGCGCGTCTAGAGTATCAAAAGGAAACTATAATAAACTGCTCGACAAGGACGCATTTGGGGTGCTGAACTTGGCTTGCTCCACGGCAAACTATGACTCGATGACCAACTGTTTTGTTTTTTCTGGAATGAGAAATTTGGCACGCGGTGCCTGTGCAGTGATTGTTCCATGGTTCCATCGGTACAGCGCTCATAGCATTAGGTCCCACCAAGCTGCAGTCCTGACAGTGTTTGCACCTACTAAACCTCCATTCTTGTGCTGTGTTAAACCAAACACTTGAACTGAAAGCTATTTTATTGGAACACGATCTTGATGTTGTGCGCATTACGGAAACATGGCTTGATGATCTAGTTACAAATTGCTGATTTGTTTTACCAACCATTGATATATTTTGTAAAGATCGCGGGTCATGGGGAGGGGAAGTCGCCATTCTAGTTAAAAAGGGCATAAAGTGCATTCCGATGTCTCCCATTCAAGGGCTTGTGTGTTGGTTTTGTAAAATAACATTTGCAAACTTAGTCCCTATCATATGTGCAGTATATCGTCCGCCTGGATCAGAATGGGAATATCTCGCTCCTCTTAATGGTCACTTGTGCAGATACACAAAAAGCGGAGAAATCAGGTTAATTAATGCGGGAGATTTTAACCTTCTTTCAATAGACTAGAGCAATATGCGCAAATGAAGTGGTGAGGTTGCTGTGTCCACGAGCCCTCCTTGAAGTAGTATTTATCTCACAAACTCACACAAGTTGTAGGTAATGCTACTAGAAGACAGTCATTTAGAATCAGTACTTGACCTAATTTTCATAATAAAGCTACCTAATGGACTGAACTATTTATGAGAAGTAGCAGATGGCATCTGCTACTTCGCAATTCTTTCACTCTTTCAAATCCCTTCAGCCCCCTCAGCCCTTCAACCCTTTAGACACCGAAATAATGTGAATCATAGAACAAAATTGCAGTTTAGAACGTGGTTGGTAGTTTATTTCAAACATTGAGTTTTACATTCACGTTGTAACTCAAAAAGACGATAAATACCAACTTGTGCTATAACGAGGGCGCAAGCAGATGTAGACAAAATATATCATACAAAAAAGAAACAAACAAGTTCATTGTAGGAAAAATATCTTTCGAGATACTCACAACCAGGATACGAAACAACAACAACAAAAACAACACAGCGCATCAGTTTGGATTACGCTTCGCGCGAATAGTCGTGACATGCCGATAAAACTTGGCGGCATACTTACGATAAAGTGATAGCGAACTCCAAACCTAGGCGTCACACAGCACAATCATAAGTCAAACCTTTGGAACCAATCTAACGAACTCGACAGCGCTTGAAACAAACAGTGGTAGCTGATAGTGCCACCATGAAATATATCAGAAAGCCTGTGTGACGGCCTTCGTCGCCAACGGGTTAAAAGGCGTCACCGTCACCCCGGGGTTAATTTCGAACATTAAGAAATCCAAGCACTTCGTCAAAAAGATAGCAACGGAAATATAAAAAAACACTGCTCTACACTCCGAC
This sequence comes from Ixodes ricinus, assembly GCA_037355805.1. Classification (NCBI taxonomy): domain Eukaryota; kingdom Metazoa; phylum Arthropoda; class Arachnida; order Ixodida; family Ixodidae; genus Ixodes; species Ixodes ricinus. Next base: position 1,884 of record JAZHYW010040095.1, read on the forward strand.
GCATATATTCTGATCTCTCCCACAGAGCCGTATAAACGATTCTGATGGGTGCCGTACTTTCACGGAAAAGATATGGACGGACCCCCCAGGCCTGTCAAAAGCTATGATGGGTCTTTCACACCCTTTAAAAATTCTTGAAGGGTGCGTCAAGCTCTTTAGAAAACTTTGACGGATAACGCAGGCCCTTCAAAAGTTTTTGAAGGGTACGCCAAAACATTAAAAAAGTCCTGATGGGCCCCATAGACAGATTTTCAATAGGGAAGTCACGAAAAAGAACAAATTTGCAAAACTATCGGCCTATCTCACTGACAAATACTAGTTGTAAAATCCTTGAACACATCATCGCCAAACACATAATAACTTTTGTTGAGTAAAATGGCCTTTTAGGAAATTATCAGTATGGTTTAAGGCGAGCTCGCTCAACAGTCACACAACTAATAGAGTAGTTCACGTCCTAGTTCATGCGTCGTCAAGGGCGAAAAAATAGGGTGTTATTCATCCTTTATAAGTGACATGAGCCGAACGTTTCAAGCGGGTGTTTAAATTAAATATTTGCCCGATCATATATTTATATAGTCAGAAATACCCTAGTAACAAATTTTATGTTAAGAAATTTCTATGTCAATAAACGCATAATGTTCAAATAAGATCATATAAGAGCATACAAGAACCCTATAAGAACAATGTAAGAACACGCAAGAAGCTTATAAGAACAATATAGGATTATATAAGAAGTTATAAGAAACTGATAAGTTTCTTTTTTGCTTAATACATAATCTTATATTGTTCTCATGAGGATTTTGTATGGTCTTATATTGTTCTTATAGGGTTCCTGTTAGCTCTTATATGATCTTATTTGATAATATGCGCGTATTTGACATAGAAATTTCTTGTACATGAAGTTTTTTACTACGGCACAGAGATCCCATGATCATAAGAAATCAAATGAGCACTTACAGATATTGACAAGCTGATGTGATGAATGGAAAATGTAAATAAACAAAACTGTATACACGACCATAACGCGAAAGAACGTACCAGCACAATTTACCTATAGTATTGGGGCGATGCCTTTAAAATATGCACAGTTGTACAAATACCTAAGCGTTATTTTTAAATTGAACTTGAACTGGAATGCAAATATAAAAATGTTTACAATAAAGCACTAAGAAACCTTGGACTCTTAGACAGAAGTTGAATTCGACGCTGCAGAACTCAAATTAACCGCATATAAGTAGGATTCCGTGTTTTCGGAATTTATTTCTTGTAAAATTCGGAGGGTGTTTTTCGGAGTTCAGTTTTTCGCTGAGGATTCGGGGTTTATCGGAGTTTATTTCGTTAGATTCCCAATTCTTTGAAATTACGAGTTTATTTTACTTCGTAAGACTGAAAAATTCTAAAACAAAATAAAGAAGGTCCGGGTAGCATGACCCTTTGTCCCGAGGAACTTGGACGTGCTAAAAACCAAATCCCTAATTGTCAGTAGTTCTAAATTTGAAAAAAAAAGCTGAAGTGTAATCTCCTCAGGACCACTGACCTTGTGTTCTTATGAAGTTTAGTTGTAAAACTCAGTTTTTTTGCTTTTTATTTTGTCGCTATGACCCCAAAATTCTGCGGTTTCCGGGTAAACTTGAATTGACGGAAAATTTACCGGCGAGTGATTTTCGCATTTTTCCGGATTTATCCGAAAACATGGAACCCTACATATACGTCACTGATATTACAAACGCTTGAAAATGTAGGTCCAGTTTTGGAACCCTTCAGGCAACACAACTTTTACAAAATAGAACGCATACAAAGTAAAGCTGTCCGTTTTATTCTTATTCGCAACCAAAGACAGTGTCCCTCTACTGAAATCCGATGCGAACCTTCCGCCGATAAGTAGCAACATAATTTTGACTCGAATTAAATTGTTGTTTAAATTGCTACAGGGTGATCAGTTTATTGATATTTAAAAACATGTTACATACGCATACTTCAATAACCCAACTATAAGGAAACACGAAAAATATATTGTGCCTTATCGCTTTAATGCGGATTCTTTCAAAAACTCCTTTTGTGTTAAAGGTGTCGATGAATTGGACTGCCATGCCACGGATGCTCTAAATAGTCAAAATGGGTGTGGTTTTATTGACAACATTTTAGATACTTAAGTTTCTTCGTACTTTCAAAACTTACTTCCTTTGGCCTCACGGCTGGCAGTTTGTTAAAATAAAATTATAAAAATACGTATACTCTTAAAAAAAACTGACGACTAGACTTCCAACATTCGATCTACAATAACTTTGGTGGTGGGAGAGCGCAAACGGTGGAGTTCGGCAAGCTTGGTGAACTTGTCCACCACCACCAGCAGGTGGCTGTGGTGTAGTTGTGAGCTGAGCAGCGGTTCTATGAAATCCACACTCAGTTCAGCCATAAGCTCTACTGCGTGCTGTCCGTAACGCCTCCAGGTTTACGGCTACATTACTTCGTCATCTGACAGGAATTGCAAGAAACGCAAGGAACGGGAGGTATATCTGACATCAATCCAAGCCAGATCTACAGCTCATGTGTATGCCTTACTGTCTTGAAGTATCCCAAGTATCCATTAAATGGTTGTGGTAAAGCTGACGCACCCCCTGAAGCAGCTGCGTAGGAATCCATACCAGCTGCGTCTCCCCGGTCACCTGGTGCAGGATCCCTCCTAGTTGGAGCTCACTCTCCTCAGTCAAGGTTGGTATCTGATGGGTGTCAGCACGATTGGGTGGAAATATTTGCTCCTCCAAGTAGATGATCACCTTGGCAAGCCGTGGGTCTCTTTGTTCTTAGCCAGTTCATCAACATTGTTCAGTTGGGCGACGCCAAAGTCCAGTTCCAGCGAAGTTTCTTCAAGAAGAATTTTTTGATTGGGCTCCAGCACGTCAATTGCGAACCATTCTTCCACTCCGTCCACCACTCCCGGAACATCTGTTGGAGCCACAGAAAATGCGGGATTTTTGCTCAGAGCATCTGCGGGAATATGAGCTCTCCCTCGTCGATAATTCCTGCAGCCTTAAAATCGAGCGACGCACTCGGCTGGAAGTATTTTGAGTCGTAAACATCCACTTCAAGGAAGCGTGGTCGGTGTGAATTTCAATCTTTATACCACTAGGTATGACCTGAACCTGTCCACAGCCATCATTCCCGTTCCTAGACGTTCTAATATCGCTCCATCTTTTTAAGGTTCTGCTGATAAAAGAAACCGTTTGAAGTTACCCACCGGTGGCTTACAGCAGGACGGCTAGCTGCATCTCCCACAGCGCTGACATCCGTCTCGACCACCAAGGGGCTGTTAATGTTTGGCAGTGCAGTTAAGTTGACATTTGGGCTAGTTGGTAGTTTAACATATTGAGGTATTTAGCGCACAAGGTAGAAGAAGAAGGACAGGATAGAAAAGAGCGCTCTTTTCTGTCCTGTCCTTCTCTCTACCTTGTGCGCTAAATACCTCAATATGTTTGGCAGTGCCACCACCGCACTCTTTGGCCAAGAGGCAATAGAGCTTGTTGAATGCATGTTGCTGAGGGTCTGTCCAGCTCCACCTGGTGTTCTTTTTCATGGGAAAGTTCAGCGGCCGCGCCACCTCCGAAAACCTTGGGATGAAGGTCCGGTAATAAACTACCAACCCCAGGAATGCCTTCAAATCTTTCACTGTTTGAGGGATTAGGAAGTCTTCCACCGCAGCCACTTTATCCTGGTCTGGGCGGCATTCCGCCGGTCAGATGATGCGACCCAGGAACTTGAGAGACTGGCTTCACATTTGGGTGTTGTTGGGGTTAACGGGGAGTTCCACCTGTGTATTCCTGCTTACAACTTCATCGACGTGTTTCAAGTAATCTTCTAATGAATTGGAATAAATGAGCAAGTCATCCAAGAAGGTCATGCAGAATATGTGCTTTAGGTCAGCCAACATTCTGTTCATTAAAGCCTGAAAGGTTGCAGGTCCACCAGCCAACCCAAAAGGCATCCTGGTGAACTCAAGTGTACCACGATGGCAGGTGAATGAATGTATGGGCAGTATCAGGATACAGTTGCATCGCGAGAGTGTTTTAGAAATAACTGATCTATTGATATTTTTATATATCGCAATACAATTTTTAAGGTGCTTCTTGTATTTGTGCATTGAAATGCATTTTCGGCTTTATTCCAGGTATTGTTATACTCTAGGGGTCGGTGTACCTCGTTACAATTTTTAATTATTAGTTGCCTTTCAAACAAAAGATTAAGTTGACATTTTTTAATGTTTCGCTTTGTGAGTTGGGAGGGTGGTGTATAAAGTACAATGAGGTTTTGTTCAATGACAAACCGGTTGTTATTCCGGTTCTGTTCAGGTTCGGGTTCAGTAGCGTTGCATTCTGTTCCGGTAGGTTCCGCTTCAGTGATGTATTCGAGATAAGGGTTCGGTTACAGGCTCCATCAAGCGCGAGCCAGTTGAAACCGGTTGTTAAGAAGAACGTCTACATGGCTAATAACGCCGTGTTCAACACAGTGCTATCTGTATTAAAAAAAACTGGTAATCAGAACGCGTACTGCAAAAACCAGAAGAGCGAAACAATTGAACGCTTAATTTTGTTTCGCCACCTTGCCTTTCTATTGCAAAAACTATTTTATGCAAATAACGCGGATATCTCTAGTAAAAAATCTTATTTGTATGAGAAAGCTTTTAGCCAAATAAGCGCATATGGTAAAATAAGATTATATAACGACATCGAAGACCAAAATATAAGGTCATATAGGAAGTCATAAAAAACTTCTTATATATTTCGTATAATTTCTAATATCTTTTTTATGTCTACTTATATGTTCTTATATTATTCTTATATGTTCTTATGTGATCCTAATTGATGATATGTGCTTGTTAGACCAAGACATTTCCTATACAAATAAGATTTTTTACTAGGGTTACAGGCGCTCAAAAACTTTACCGAAGTACAGTACTTATTTCATTTAATTTATCATGTCTTTCAGGGCCCGAAGACATTACAGAGAGGAGTGGGGAACATTAAATGAAACAAACCAAATAACAATGAAAAGGCAGAAAATGCACAAAATAACTACTAAACATCATTTAACAGGTTATGTAGTGGCACAGAATGTGGAATAAAACAAATATCAATGAAAAGGCAAAAATACACAAAATAACTACTAAACATCATGTAACAGGTTAGTATGGCAATCTTAAATTTATCTGAGGCAGTGATTGTGACAATGGCTGCGGGAAGGCTGTTCCAGTCAATTGAGGTTTGAGGCAGAAAAATAAGCATTAAAGGTAGATGTGCTGCAATGAGGGATCCCCCTTTTAGCTGATGGCCGGTGCGTGATGGTATGTAAAATGGTTCAGGAAATAGCGCTTGGCGGAGAGTAGGGCTAAAGTGATAAATCTTATGGAACAAGCATAGACGGGATATCTTTCGACAAAGAGAAAAAGTGGGCAGGGATAGAGATGCTTTCATTAAACTGGTGCTAGCTGTGTGGTGATAGTTAAAAAGTATAAAGCGGGCGGAGCGGTTTTCAACGGATTCTACGGCAATTGCAAGGATGATACCAGGGTTCCAGATTGAGGCGGCATATGCAGGTTTAGGACAAATCAAGGTTTTAGAAATGAAAAGCTTTAATAAAAGAGGGGCAAGAAAAAAATGTTTTTTTGTGTATCCCAATAATTTATTAGCGTTTTTGTTACATAGTCAACATGAATATTCCAGGACAGATCATTTGAAATGTGAACACCGAGGTATTTATATGAGAACACAGGAAGGAGGGTAGAGTTATTAGTGGAGTAGGAAGGACAAATGTTAATTTGACGAGAGACACACATGGATGTACATTTAGAGATATTAAGTTCCATAAGCCAGTCGTTGCACCTTTGGGTTACATTGTCAATATCTGTCTGAAGAGCAGATATGTCAGAGTCGTTGAGAATGTTTTTTGTAAATCATAATTTACAGCGCGACTGGGACATGGACAGACAGAGGAGAAAACACAGGACAAGCGCTGAACTAGCAACTGATTCTATTGAAAAGAAAATACATACGATGCTGCTGCTGCTCGTGCAGACACGCCCCTCCGTGGCCCTGGCGCTTCTTCTTTCACTCAACACGAAACCGCCCAAGTTATCCCAGATCCAAAAGCCGATCTCATTGCCCATCCAAGTCACTGTGGGCTGGCTCACACACAAGGATCTGTTTTGCGCTATGTGGTACATCTTCATCATTTCTCGGGGTAGTTTGTGGTTGTGTCGGAACATCATTGTCGTGTTGGTGAAAAGGGGCTGGCATCCGCAATCCCGGCAATGCATCGCGAGATGTATGTGAGCGGTTCCTTTCATAGAACTGTGGTTCTATGAAAGGAACCCGCACGCCCGCAGGAAAACGGAATCTTGTAGACCACGCTTTCTACATAGGCGACAAACTGCATTCCGTGTATGATGCTGCAGCCGCTGTGAGACGTAGGATCGTCTTTTCTCGCCCGTTTGTTGACTGCGGAGCACACTGAGCTGCGCTTGTGGCGGGCGGAAAAAACAACATTCAGATTGTATCTCGAGGCGACTTTTTTGAGTCCGTGGGAAAGGCGCTGGATGTACGGCATGACTGAAGTTTTCTTTCTCTTTCTGCTCGAGGTCCCTTTGCTCGATCTCTGGACCTGTTTTAAAGTATTTAACGAATTTTTTTGCAAGCTGAAGAGATGACCGAATTTGGATATCGAGAATCCTTGAACGGTTGAGTTTGGGACATGAAGCTGGAACTCAATTTGTGGATGCATGTGCTTGTTAAGGCAGTCCTAAGACAGGAAAAAGCGATGCCTTGTTTGACGAGTTTAGAGTGGGCTGATTGAAAGTTAAGAAGAGCCATCGCTGTCCTACGACTGTAACAACAGCAAACATGATCGTCCCCCACTTCGACGAGGAGATCCAGGAACTGAATGAGGTTCTTTTTTGGGGGCTTCATAGGTGAATCGAAGTCCTAGCCCTTCTTCCGTGAATATCTTCAGCACAACGTCAAGCGTCTGATGGAAATTAGCCCTCTCAACGAACACCAAATAATCGTCTACGTACCTAAACACTTTTTCGGTGTTTTTCTCCAAGCAGGGTTCGAGATCCCGATCGATCCTGCCTAGGAAGATGTTACTGAGCACAGGGGTTACCCTCGACCCTATGCATACTCCGGACGTTTGTATGTACGCCTTGTCCTACCATCCGATGAGTGTAGACATCAAATAAACGGACAGGAGTTCGAGAAAGTCTTCTACCGTTATTCCGCATCGTGTCCTGAAGGCGCTTTCGTCGTTGTGTTCTATTATGCACTCCTTGACATTAACCATGAGGTCGTCGTGTGGCATGGAATAATATAATTCTTCAACATCGATGCTGAACGCGCTGCACCCGTTTGGGTTACTGACATTTAGAAAGTCAACAACCGCCTTGGAAATGGGACGCACATTGGGTCTACAGTATGCAGGGAGTCGAGATGCCTTTGCAAATATCCCGAAATGGCCTGTAACCAAGAATCCCGCTCGGACACTATGGTGCGAAAGGGGACTCCCGGCTTATGGGTTTTTGCCACGAAAAATACGTCTAACGTGAGGTTTTTTTCTTTCTTGGCTCCTGCAGCAACACTGGTCAGGTTCAGTAGGTGGAGAAATTTGATGATGCCTTCCTTCACCTTGGCAGGACGTTTGGAGACCGCTCTAAAGTTATTTAGTACGGCTGTTGTCGTTTTTTCGAAGAACGTGCCGTCGGGCATGATGACAAAGCACCCTTCTTTGTCGAAAAAAATTATGTTCATGCTGTTGGACGCGAGGAAGTCAATCCCGGGCTCGAGGCCTTTGGTTTTTCGGCACTCTCCTTCGGATCTCCACAAGACGTTCACACAATCAGCAATGGACCTTGGTCTGTCCTCTTCCGGAACTGCTCGTGAGATGGATCTCGACATGACCAACTTGTCTACTCTTCTTTCTTCTCCTCTGTCTGTCATTGTCAAAGTCGCGCTGTAAGTTATGATGAACTCTTACCAACTCGCCCATTGTCCAGTTCGCTAGGTTTTATTTTTTTTTAAATAACACAGTCGTCAGCAAAAAGGCTAATAGAAAGACGACAGGGTAGGGAGATCATTAGTAGAAATAATAAATAATAGTGGACCGAGTACGGAACCTTGTGGGACACCGGAGTTTACAGGCGAGTATGAAGAATTAGTTCCGTTTGCGTGGACAAACTGTAAACGCTTAGTCAGAAAGGCGTCTATCTAAGCGAGAACGTATGGGCATATATAAAGGCTACTAAGTTTAGGAAGAAGAAGGGATTGAGGAACTTTGTCAAAAGATATGGAAAAATCAAGGAATATGCTGTCAGTTCTGGAACCCTGGTAACCCTGGTAAAGTGTGAAATGGATGATTATGAGTAATGGTAAGAAGTTGGGTTTCGCATGAGTAAAACTTCCGACAACCATGTTGTGATGTGCTAAGGAAAGAGTTAGAATCCAGAAAGTTAGCAAGTTGAGAGTAAATTACCTATTCAAGGATTTTTCATGGCATGCTCGTTATCGAGATGGGACGGTAGTTAAATAGATTTTGTTGATCGCCACCTTTGTGTGCAGAAACCACCTTCCCCACCTTCCAACCCAATGGCAAGACACCATGTTGAAGTGACCGAGAAAAAAATCTTGGACAGGATAATCCTGAAATACATTTTAGCTTTTTTTTAATTGTGTTGATGTTATTAGTACCTACTGCAGAAGACATTTTTAGGTTATCAATAATCTTAGCAATTCCTTCGCTATCTACAACAGGATACATAGGCAGAAAATTACAGGTGGTAAATACAGGGCAACAGGAACTAACTGGAATAGAGGAAGATTTAGTAAACACTTAATTTTAAACAAAAGAACACTGATCATTGGATAATTCATCTCCGTCAGCATCCCTAAGCATTATATTGAAAGAGAAAGACGGATTAGTAACCTTCCGAAATTGAAGCGGGTTATTTAACAACGAGGAGGGTAACGGATTATTAAAATAATGGTATTTTGCATCTAGAACCGCTTTTTATACACACCCGCTGCATTACGGTACACTGGCCATCGCTGTCTGTTGTCCGATATGCTTTGCAGCACAAAATATTCTTTTTTTCTTGTTTGCTAGCCTTTTTAAAAACATGTTATACCAAGGCGATTCAGGAGAGGACGAAATAGTGCGAAGTGGCACGTGCGCTTTCATGAGGTGCGCAACTTGTTCTTTAAATAAACACCAGCTATTCTCACCTGAGCGCTCATCAAAACAATGCAAGTAAGTATCAAGAAAAAGTCAAAGGTTCCTAATAATGAAATCAAGACCAGCTCGTGCATAATCAGAAATTTGCTTAATTTCTTTCGACCTAAAACGTGTAGTTAGATCTAAGGAAAAATGAAATAAAAAATGATCACTAAGACCTGCCAAATGAGTTAACGAAGAGATGAGCTGAGGCGATGTTGTTAAGATGAGGTCTACAACCAGAACAGGTTGAAGCAGCAATACGCGTAGGTTGCATAACCATTTGTGAGAAATTGAAATCAATACACAAGGACACGATTTCCCTGCACTCAGACGAGAGGGAACTAAGGAGAGTAGAAACATCTGACCAAACTGCGGAAGGTTAATTAAAATCACCCAAAAGAATGACTGGAGCATTTGGAAAGCGAACAATGACCCTGTTGATTGCATCGTGAAGTTTACAAACAAAAGTGTCACTTCTAGGGGAGGGCGATAACGCGCGCCTAAAATGTATTTCTTGTTTTTTTAGGTTGAGACCAACCCGCACTAGCTCCAATTCAGATACCACGTTGATACCAGATTACGGTACATTTTCCGATACCGTAATCAATACGCCGCCACCACTTCTTTCTGCCCTGTCATGACGGTGTATATGAAAATATTTCTGATGATTTAAAATCTCGCTGTTACGTATCTTGTCTCTTGATCGAGCCCAGGATCCTGGGTTCTGCAGCGCGAGCTTTCGCTCCCCGTGCTTCGAGCTGGTGTGCGCTAGCCCACTCGGCCACCGATACCCCCTGCATTGTGCCTAGAGTATACACTACAAAAAGCTTGTAACATAACAAGAAATATCCGGAAAATTTTGGTCAGAACAAGAACATGGTTTTGTTATATTAAAATACAGAGAAGCTTATCGGTTTAAAAACATGGCTTATGTTATTCGTCAAGAACACGCATTTTTGGCAAATAAACAGTCTTAAAGGAGTATTATCTGTGCAAAAACAGAGCTTTATTACACTAAAAAACGTAGTTTCTTCTTTAAAATAACACTCTACAAACCGTCCCGTTCTCTCTAAGGAAAGGGAGCTTCGGTTGTTCCCCACATCCACCACATTTCTGGTGAATAAACAGGGTAAACAAAGTCAGATTACTGTAAAAATACGAAACTTTCCTTATTCCTGCAAAACTGATGATCTTTAAGTCAGTGAACGAAGTAACAGATAAAAAACAAATTATTTTATGAAGGAATCTTTTGTTTGCCATACATGGTACAGTACTGTACATAAATATCGAGCAGCCCTGTGTTAATCTACCGTATAGTCACAGCGATTGCAGCGACACGTCACAGTGAAGTCGCTGGTCATCGGCGTCCCGTTCACTCACCGTGAGGTGGGTGAACAAAACCACACGGAACAAAAAAAATATCAGACCATTTTGTTGCAAACGTTATTGTTTCTTTTCTGCTCCAGAGCGTGTGAAAACGCGTCCCCTTGCACGAGCTCTTGACATAGACCCCTATCAAATGTCACGTGTCGATTATTCGAAGGTTGAAGCCACTGCACAATGGCGGAACCACTACATCAAGGAATGTGCGAGTCATTCCATAAGGTAGCGAACGTCGGAGCGCGGCCAACACTACGAGCTTACGAGCCAATTAAACAGCGTCGAAAGTGGAACGTCACAGCGCCCATCTCCTTTTTCTGTGGGTGTGTTTTTGCCTTCTAATCCGACCAGACGCATAAAGTGTGCCGGGATGTTGCGGTTAAGTCTGCCATTGTGCAGAGATTCCACAGCCACCAACAGAAAGCAGAATTTTGAAAGGGGTCTATTGACAGTGCTAGGACGGCATTTCGTTATCGGATAGTATTTTCGCACAGAGCGCATGCAGTGCACATCGGGTACTACAGAAAAAAAATAACTAAGTGTAAAGCGAGTTGTTAACGCTGTAATAGGGCAACCGCTTCGCACACCGCGGACACAGGTCCGACTCCTGCTGGTGGCGGGCGATTTTTTTCAAGGATTTGTCAATATCGACGGACGGACACCCTACGCCCCACCACTACGGCAACTATAACGTCAACAACAACTACGATTGTGCTCTAAGAAAAGGGGAGGAGAAATTCAGAACAAAAAACACCTATTTTGCTCCCTGTTGCCAACGGAAGGGAAAGAAGTTGCTTCCGTTCCCTCATTTCCCCAATTTACGTGCAGCGCCGTCTGGTGGCCCGTGACAAAGGGACGAAAACTCCTCCGTGTTCCCGGCGGCAGCGGCAGCTAGAACCGCATGAACTGCTCCAAGGTTTGAAACGCCAACCTTTCGTGATGTTTTCAAGTTTCAGAAAGGGAATAGAGAAGGCTCGCATGCATAAGCGATGGAAATGTCCAGACCTCAACTTTGTTTTAATGGAAATTCTAGAAACCACAGTTGTTGGTTGTCTATGAATTACGATAGCATTCGTCACGTGACCTGCGCAAATATTTACCTGAATTTTTCTGTAGGACCCGTGATGTCATGTTACGTGACTTTAATCTTTTTGCCAAATTTAGCGAGGAAACTAAATTGGTGGATAGGGCAAAAGACGTCAATTTTTCCGCTAAATTTAGAGAGGAAACTGAAATGGTGCATAGATCACGTGACGTCAATTTTCCCGCTAAATTTAGTGGAAAACCAGGGACCGCCCCCCCCCCCCTCCCCGGCCATTTACATCGGAGGCCAGATACCTCGACATCAATCAATATGTGATGAATAGATTAATAATGCAATCGCATTAAAAGGGGAGGTTCAGATTACAAGCAGTTTAGCTTTCGCGGTTTACAATGGATCCATGGAGTGGTCGTTCTACACATAACAAACATCTATAATGATTTCTCTTGTATTTTTTCGCACTCAATTCTCCGGAAGTGCATGTTTTATACGGCAATATACGGGTCGTTTGATTTTAAGTGGAACATATTTTTATAAAAAGAGGGTATGGCTGTTGCATGAATGCAGTCTCTTCCCTGTGTGTTTTGGGAATAGGAGTGCGTTAGATGGGAGAATAATCGTCGCACTAATTGTATAATTAACTCAAATCTAATAATTCCTATAGCCTCTAAAAGAAAACAATGTAAATATTACATTTTAATATGAATCATCAAATAAATATTCAAAGTTAATTAGCATACTTTAGTTAATTAATATATAGTGGCTTTTCCGAAGGCCCTGGATTAAGAAATAGATACTATTACCAGTGAAAATTTCAAAGACATATTAAGTTGGAGCAATGCTTCGTCAGCCTCTGCGTGCTTATGCAACAAATTTCGCAGTGACCGGCCAAGTCGAACTCAAAAATAAGGCTGCCATATATAACGACCGTAAAGAAGGGTGCTCCATTGGTTTTGCTGTTGTGTTGATGTCATTTGTGTTATTCTGTTTGTAGGTGTAAGTACCTTTTATCGTATTTTACTGCTTCTTTGAGCACTTAGAGCTTGAAAGGCGAAACGCAGACTGTTTTTTCACAAACTTCCAAAACAAAATTCCGCTTTTTTACAAAAACATTGTTATTTCTTTGAACAAAAACTGTTTTCTCACATGCTTCCAGAACATAAACCATCTATTTCTTTTTTTACAAAATTCTCTCTTATTTCTAAAAACAGAAACTGTTTTTTCGCCAGGCTGGGCGACAGAAATGAAATCATTGTACGGGGAGGACAAAAACCGAAAAGAACATTTTTTATCAAAAATTACTGAAACGGAGAAATAGACGAAAACAGATCGTTTGTGGCAAAAGCGCTGCCAAGATTTTTCCATATTTTTTGTCCAGTTTTTTTTTTTACAGAGTCTACCCTTCACCTTTGCCTTCATGCTCCACAGACTATCGCACGTCATTATAGGGGCGATGCAAAAATGTTAGTACTTTGCGCAAATACCACTGAGAACGAATCCCTGATGTTAATGACCTATGAAGCACGCGTTGGTTTTTCACCACACGCAATAGAAGTCGCAGAAAAATGAAAGAAAAATGAAAGTCGCTTACAACCCCCTGTAACACCGATTTAGAGCGCAGCTGTTGAAGAGGAGGAGGAAAGGGTACGGAGAGGAAGGTATGCCTTTCCTCCCTTTCCGTACCCTCCCTCCCCTTCTCCTTCTCTCCTCCCATTTAGCGGAAAATTTTCGCTAAATTTCCCGCTAAATTTAGCGGGAAATCTTGAAAAATTTCTTCACTAAATTTAGCGGGAGATTTAGCAAAAATTTTCCCACAAAATTTAGCAGAAATTTAGCGAAAATTCTTCCACTATATTTAGTCGGAAATTTAGCGGAAATTTCCCCGCTATTAGCGGGAAAATTGACGTCGCGTGACCTCAACGCCAATTCAGTTTCCCTGCTGAATTTATCGGGGAAACTGTGACGTCCCTTAATGCAACGCGCGCGGTTACGCCGACAACGACGCCGACGACGCTCAACCCGAAAACAAACGCCTAAATGCTGCACTCTTAAAAAAAAATCGCTTACAACCCTTTGTAACACCGAATTAGAACGCAGCTTTTGAGGAGGAGGAGGGAAGGGTACTGAGGGGAGCGCATACCCCTCCTCCCTCCTCTTCACCTCCTCATCCTGCCTGCTATAGTCCTCCCTCCGAGCGGCGTCGGCGTAACCGTGAGGTCACGTGATCTCCGTGAGGTCACGAGACCCTCGTGACCTCATGGGGGTCACGTGACCTCACGGTTACGCCGACGGCGGCGGCGACGCCGACGCCGCTCAGGCCGGAAACGGGCGCCTAAGAGCTGCGCTCTAAAAAAGGTTAGACGTTTACAAATCTCTGTAATGCGAAATTAGAGCGCAGCTCTTGAGGCAGAGGAGGGGCGGGTATGTCCCTCCCCTCCTCCTCCCTAACCACCTAAATTATGCGGGGAAAATTTTCCCGCTAAATTTAGCCTGTTTTTGAACGCGCTCGGATGAATTTAGCGTGTTAAGGTTCCCCGCTAAATTTCGCGAGGAAATTTCTCGGCTAAATTTCACGGGTTACGTTTTCCTGCTGAATTGAGCGGGAAAATTGACGACACGTGACCTTAACACCAATTCAGTTTTTCCGCTAAATTTAGCAGGAAAAATAACGTCACATGACTTCGTGTCACGTCATCCATGAACAAATTCTCTTTCTCTGCTAGATTTAGCGGAAAAATGGACATCACGTGACCTCAACACCAATTCAATTTTCCGCTAAATTTAGCGGGGTCGTTACGCCGACGCCGACGCTGACGCCGACGCCACGAAACGCGAAAACAGGCGCCTAAAGAGCTGCGCTCTAAAACGAGTAGCGTTCAACCCCTCAACTCGCAGCCAGAACGAGCGGCCACGTGATCTGGAGCCCGCTGGGGTTGGCAAAGGGCATGACACGCGCCGAGTTCCAGGCGTCGTTAGGGTTCGGCTATCGTCGTCGTTGCAGCGATTGGACACGGGCCGCTACCCGAATGCTCGTTGAGCTATCGATTATCACGAGCCCAAATCGAGCATTCACGCAACGCTCGGGGTCCAATCTATGAACCGCATTCAAATATCGTCACTGGGGGATGCTGCGATCCCCCAGTTACGTCGTTCAGTTTTACGAAGGAGAGATTAAAAGAAAACGCTCGCTTTTGTCCTTGAAATGACACCGCAAACGTGGAGTTTCTTGGTCAGTGGCGTTTCGTGCGAGTGCACTTGGGTCCCACTCATAGTGCCGGTAAGCTCGTGTAAAGAGAAAAACATTCCCTGGCGAATATCGTTGCACGGCCCCCTTAATAACCTCTGGGAACACAAGAAAGGGGGGGGGGAATTGGAGTCCATTGTGCAGTTTTTCTGGAGTGACAAACTATCCACCTTTCTAACGCTTATCACCGGAGCGAAAACATGCCGAGTCACTTGACTTGTATTTGGCCCACGTGCGGTGCCTCGAGCCGCGTTCCCTCCCGATCCTGTCTGGGGCGTGTTTGTTTCTTGTCTCGCATTCCCACTGGTCAAACAAAAACTTTCTGCAGACATGTTCGAAGCACACATATGCGTGATGCGTATGCATGTGCTTTGAGTATGATGCTTCGGGGGGGTCCCAAGACAATTTGGTCACCACGTCTGCAGCGAGCGCAGTGCATTTATTTTATTATTTATTTATTCATACTGTTGGCCTACAGGCCGTTACAAATGTAAGCTATTGGTAAAAAAAAATTTTTAACGCACAGTTCTAGGAAAAATACATTTCACGATTGTTTCAGTACAAGAATGCATTCAAAATATAGGTAAGCAAAGAAAACAGAAAACACACACGCATTTTGTATGACGTGTGAACGGTGTGTCGGCGGCTCTAGGTTGTTACCTGTTCTATCTTTGTTCCCTATTAAACGCGAGTCTATTTTCTTCACCGGTGAGGATTGTGGAGGAGGTCGAATAAATCCTTAAAATGACCCGCACCCTCCACGTGTTTCATACATGCCGATAATATGTTGACGCGGCTTAGTTCCCAGGCCACGTGAATTCGTACTGTCTTTCTTTGTTTGCTTTTGAAAAAAAAATATATTCAAACGTGGGTTTCCTATTGTCTTATGCGGGACACCGATGCTTGGGGGCACAGATTGTTAGAATTGAAACTGAGCACCCGCAGATATGCGCGAATTCGAAATTGCACGCTCGGAGGAAAAAGAGTAAACAATCGATAGCTTTAAAGTGAAAAAAAAAATCCTTTAGACTAGGGACAAGCATTGGGACAACACAGCACTTGCTTTTCAGACGGCGTTGTGTAGTACCAGTTTTTGTCCCTAGATTCAAAGTTGTTGTTGTTTTCGTTTTTGAACAACGATTGTGTACCAGCTTGTTTGCGCAGTAACCTTTCTTTCAGCACCCGATACTTTCCATAATTGTTTTCCGAACACGAGATTTTCTTTTATAATTCGGGGCGGTCGAAACGAACGCTGTAACGCAGCCCGCGCCGGAAATGGATCTGACCAAAACGTTCGAAGTCAGGACGCGTACATCCATCGTTCTTGAAGAACGAGAACGCGAGTACGCGTAAGCAAAAACAAAACGCGACAGATCTCCAGGAACGCCGAGACAACATGCTGGCCTCCATTTTTTCTATATATATAAAATTAGGCCTCCATGTTTACAGTATACAGGGTGTCTTTTCTTTGTTTTAAAGCTAACAGATTGGTTTAAAAAGAAAAGCCGTGAACGCTACGTTTATGCGGTTTGTGCAGGTGAGATACGGCCATGGCGGAACATACTAGTGGAGGCTAATCGTAACGACCAGTCGGCTAATTAAGTAAAATTGGTATAATAACATCTTAATTATTAAAAATGGATATATGGCTCCAATTCTAAACTTGCTGAGCGTCATCGGAAACCCCTAAATGAATATTTTTTAGAAATACTTTGAGCGCGTGGGAGGCGTAGTAATGCGATAAAGGTACCACTGGTACATGATAATGATAAGAGACGATAATAAGAGATAATATGATAAGAGACGGAAAAAATGCGCGGGCGCGTTATCGCACTGCAAGCCTTGCTCCTGCGGCACCAGTGTATTACGATGCTTCACACGCACTCAAAGTCTTTCTAAAGAATACTGACTTAATGGCTTTCGATGACGCTCAGCAGGTTTCTAATTGTAACCATATGTCTATTATCACAAATTGACAAGTTAGTTAAGGAATTTTCTTTTATTAGTCGACTGATCGTCGCGATTTCCTCCCCTATACTATGTACCCTTGGCCGTATGACTGACCTGCACAAAATGCATAAGAGTGACTTTGACGACTTTTTTTATAAAAAAAGCATATCTCTTAAGCTGTAAAATAAAAAAAAACACGCACCCTGTACATCGATAAACTCCGGAAAAAAATAAAGCTTATCGTTGATCATTTTAATAAATCTGGGGAACACAAAATATGTCGTGCGTGCATTACACCCGCATTATTATTATTCGTTAAGATCGATTACGTCACGCAAACTTGCAGGTAACTCGGTTAGTAACGCTTTGCTTCTATTTACTAACGCTTTACTTGTATCTAATTACTTGTGTCGGTAGACAGGTAAGGACCCAGTTACTTTCTAAGAGAAGGAACGAGTAATGTGTTCTCGTTACTCTTTGATGGCGTAACGAGTAACAACATACAGTTACTTCTTGGAGGGGAACGTGCGCAAAACAACCTCGTTTTCTCTCCGGCTTGCAGCTGTCATTTGCGCGACGAAAAAACGCCGCATAAATCACGAAAATATGCGCACAAGCGGTATGTCAGTATTGTCACACTCCAATGAACACGTTAAAAAAAATCAGGAAATTATTAAGGATGACAACTATTGGAAGTGGGCGCTACGAGAAAATAACGCGCTTCTGTCAAGCTAAGGCAGTGCGTCCCTTTTGACTTTTTTTTTTCTTCTAACCTGTACATGTCTGGTTACGTCAGCTTCGTGTGGTTTCGGGTGCGTTCCATACGCTACATACGCATGTGCTCCCCGGATTTATCAGGATAATCGATAATTGAATTTATTCGGGAGTAGAGTGTGAGAGGAGTACGCGCCTGAGAAAGTGAGAAAGAAAGAGAGGAGGAGACGGGAGGGGACGTCAGAACGTCGAGCTCTGATTGGAACAATTAGTGGGTAGACCCTAAAGCTAGCTGCCTTTGTATCGGCTGCACTCGTCGATCGGGTCTGAATCCGGAGAGCCAAAACGCCAGGCGCCGGTGTTTGGTTCCCGCGTCTCGAACGCGTTCTTCGAGTGCAGTGGAGACAGAGGCAGCTGTTGGGCTCGTAGGGTCTACCCGCTGACCAGTCCAATCGGAGCTCGGCGCTCTGACGACCCCGCACGCGGTAGCGTTCCCGTCCTCTCTCTCGGCTTTTTGGCGCATGCGCTCTGATGAGCCGTTTCCGCGGGCCCTGTGTATTTCAAGGGTGCGTGTAGCTCCTCGAATTTTTGAGTTTCCTAGGATTGCGTGAAGCCCTCTTGTGGTAACACGAGTGCGACTCGCGCTGGGTTGAAAGTTATCGCACACACTACGCTAGTTGTTGGCGGCTGTGCGAAGTCGTGACCTTTGTACGCCCGCTGTTCTATAAACGCTTTGCAAGCAGCCCTGCTTCTCGGCACGATGTTGTTACATGGTGATCTGGGTGCGACTGGATTAGAATTACCCTCTAGAAACTTGGAAGATTTCAAGGGGAGAAGGGGGCGGGGCGAAATGGCGATTGCTATAGCAACGGACACCGATGAACCAATCGCCTTGGTGATGTTTTGTCGTCTGCATGTTAGTATTTGTCCGTGTTCGGCTAGCAGGCGGGGGAAGGCAATGTCGTTACTTTCTCAGATCCAGTGACTTACCCTCACCATACAATGGCGCCCTGAGGCCGTGCTTGCAGGCGTCTACCGTTTGATGCTGTCTAAAGCACAGCGTGATGTTATTAGCTCGTGGGGAGTTGCGCTTCGTTGCGCAGGGGACACATGAGCGATGCAGAGCGGTGCCGCGCGGCAGCGCGGCAGTACCCATGGCAACCGGCTCTCGCGTCTCTACGTCCCTGTGTCGTATGCGCCACGCAGAGCAGCGCCGTTCGGATTCGTCAGCGAGATATCTGCGCGGTGCGCTCGATGATCCTATCGGCGAGCGGCGGAAAAGTGAATAGGGTGACCGTTTCTTTGATCGGTTTGATTGGTTGGGTATAGGTTCGGTGCTGTGTGCGGCTCAAATGCTCTCGTGAGAGGGTTATAGTCGTCTGCGAAGCCCTATGAGTGACACAGAAGGTGTTGTGAAATCACCATCTCAACTAGGAGCAAACAGGCCTTCGTAAACAAGAACAACGGTGCAAACAAAGCAGTGCTGTGTAAGCTTCCTGACGACGTTTGAAGCTCTGCTTGAATGCCGAGATCTCTCGGAGCTTCTTCAGGGGTGGGGACTTCTTCTCCATGACTGTCGATGGGAACTTTTCAAGAATGTTGCCGCAAAATTAAGGTGTGGTGACGTGGACAGCGTGTAAACATCGCTGTAATCGCTTCAGAGACTTCGTTGCCATCGTCTTTGCGCCAACAATCTCATGCCACCGCGAAAGGAAGAAACGTGTTTAGTGTCTCCATTGGGTTAGTGTTTTGGATAGTCTCTAAACT
>JAZHYW010040096.1:0-11867 GCA_037355805.1 Ixodes ricinus
GCCTTAAACACTCGCACCGAGTCGACCGCGTCTCCCGACCCCAGGCACGGCGGCCCGCACGGATCGGCCGTCTGCTCGTTCCGGCTGAGCGACATCCAGGGCGCCTTCGGGGGCAAGTTCAAGGAGCAGAAGACGTCCTCGTCCGCCTGGCTCCCCGTGCTGACAAGCCAGGTGCCCGAGCCCCGCCCGGGCCTGTGCGTGAACAGCACCAAGACCCTGCCCGACGCGGTGCTCAACTTCCTGCGCACCCACACCCTCATGGACTCGGCCGTGCCCCAGGCCGGAGGGCGCCCGTCTTCTTCCGCGAGAACGTCGTGTTCCTCTCGCTGGCCGTGCACCGGGTTGACGTGGACGGCGTGGACTCACCTCGTCTACTACGCCGGCACCCGTGAGCGGAATTTTTCTGTCGCGTTCGGACGGCGCTTTGTTTGCCCTTGAGGCGGCTTCGCGCGCCGGTTCCGGTCCGTTGAACCGCGCTTGTGCTGCTAGTACGTCGTGCAAGAGATGGTGGGCAGACGCTGTCTGTGCAAAAAGATATGTTCGAAGCAAATGTGCTCTGAACGTGTTTGAGGCGCGGATAATTCTCTCTTCATGTCTGCAGAGAACAGCGTCTTTTGTGGGACCGCGGCTTCAGGGACGACACGAGTGATTGGTAGCCAAGGGGCTAAATTATGTCTCGCAACATAAAATGTAGCATTCATATATTTGGAGAGGGTGGGAGGGGGGTCCATTTTGTGGCATAACGTCTTATCCAGGCAGTTTAACAAAAAAAAGAAAAAGCTTTGTTGGAGAGTTCAGCGCTTACAGGCTGTCAAAGGCACTTCGAAATTTGCTTTTCTGGAACGAGCACTCGCACCAGAAAGGCCTTTGCCGCCCGTTCACACTTAGAGGCAAAGTGGAGTACAGTTTGTTTGCCTTTGTGGTGGTGTTAAAGCGAAATGGGTGAGCGCATTTGTCGAGGAAGCAATATTGAGGTACGGTTAAACACCTCTTTATGGTAAAGCCAGGTTTCTTCTTTCAGAAGGAAACTTTGGTATATCGGTGCCTTCTTTTTGTCACCACCCGAGTGGTTGTATCAATATATTTGGCCCGGCGTGCAGGGGACGGCCTGGTCTACAAGCTGGTGGAGTGGAAGGGACCGTTCCGGCCAGTCTTTCTCCAACCTCGTGGACGTGTTCGAGGTCAATCCCGGGGAACCTATCCGTACCATGGAGGTCTCCAACGAGGTAGTGCACTCTCTTTTCCCTCCGGGTAGTACCTCTGCAGTGTGGGTGGTTGATAGGCCGGCCGTTTCACCGAACGTCGGCCCAGCTTTTAGTGCAAGGACTATGCATCGAGGAGGAAAGCGGATCAATGCCACATCAATAATTGTTGAGGGGCCAATTTAGCGAGGTCCACATTGCTTCGAAGAATAAGTTCTTAATTAGCTCTGCATAGTTAACCTTTTGGTTAATAAAAATAAATGTGTAGTTTCGGCGCTCATCCCGACTGCTACCCATTTCTGTCCTTGTTTATTGCACGCTGTATAATCAATGTAAATGTTTTTAGCTAGAAACTTGCTAAGCGTTATCGTAAGCCATTTAATCGGTAAATTTTAGAAAGACAAAGCGTGCACTCCAAAGCTTTCTAAATTTGTTGAATGATGTCCACCAGGTTTCTAACTGGAACTAACTTTCTATTTTCACTAACTACAAAAGTTAATTATGCGAATCGAATTTAAAAAAATTAATTACCTTGGACACTACGCACCTCAGTAAATAGGCTATTTGATAGTAAGCAAGTGGAAGAACGGTGGCCACTTGCATTACTGCGCTGCAACTCTGGGCACGTAGAGCAAAAGCTCGGGCTGCAGAACCCAGAGATCCTGGGTTCCATCCCCACCCCTGCCCGTTTCGATCTGGATGAACGTCGAACCGGCGTGTGGTCGTGTATCGCTACTGCGTGATGCACATTAAAGACCCCAGGCGTCCAGTGGTACTGCACTGGTCAAATTTCTCATCTACAGCAGAGACGTAAGATGCTCGTTGGGGCTGACTAATAACTTCCGGCTGTCTGAACATACATACCACACGATTAGTGACCAATACGTAGAATCCTTTCGAAAAAAAACCCCGAGACTGGGACAATAAGGGATGGGGTTTTTTCGAAATGTTTAACCACCACCAGCTCGTTTGCGCCCTTACCTTTTGTTCACGTAGAATCCTTCGTTTTCGAGTTTTATATTTTTAAAAAATTGGGGCTAAAAATTGGACGCTTTGTTTCAAGCTGGTAATTGGGGAGAAACTGGGTTTTTCCAAGAAAAAATTATTGAATTCGGGTTTTTTCAGGTTATATTTGGAAAGATGTAAGTATTAACAGTAAAAAACGTTGACCACATTCACTATATCAATGTGCTTTTTTTTCACAGCCAAGTTGTTATAGCACATGAGATAGCATTGGAACATAATATAAGAGCTCACTTGGACTTTTCAATTTTTTCGTAATTTTGTTTGCTTAGATTATTATCTGCATGTGCAGCATTTCTGTCTCCATTCTAGTCCTGTCCGGTCCTTTGGACATATTTGAATTGAGAGAATGCTCTCTCGACATGTCAGCTTACACATACATTTACAAAGCACAACAATAACACTTCAGTTTGACAAGAACAAGATTTCGGACTCTTCTTTCAAAGCAAAGTTTCAAAAATAACTTCTCCTACTTCTTTCCTTTTTTTTTTCTTTGCGGTGGTTAAAATGGAGAAGGGCAAAGGATGCTTGACAATAGATGTAAAAGCGACATTCTGGGGCTTGATTCACTGAAGTTCTCTACAGTTCACTGAAGCCAACAGAATCTAGGTTTGCTTCCGAGGTCTGCAGCTAGCGCACATGTTCCTACCAACCCTTTGTTTTCTGAAAGATACATTCGGAGCAGAGCCATCTGGAAAATCGTGAAATTCAATTTCCGACCTCAGAGAAAAAAGCGGGCTTAACTCGATTTTTTAGATACATGTCGGGGTATAAATATCGGGTTTTACCCTACAATGAAGGACCCCACCAGTATGTATCTTATTTCTGTGTGACGCATGGTTTTCTCACACAGACATTTTGACCCGTGTTCAGTGGAATGCCCCGTATATGGAGGTCCCAAATCGATGTGGCCATTGGCTGTCTTCTTCTCCCTTCGCAGCACAAGTCGCTCTACGTGGGCTCGGACGACGGAGTGCGTCAGGTGAGCCTGCACCTGTGCAGGGGGCGCCACCTGAGCTGCCTGCGCTGCGTGCGGGACCCCTACTGCGGCTGGGACAGGGAGCACCACGAGTGCCGCCCCTACGTCAACGGGTGAGAAGGACGACCCCTCTCCCTCCTTTCGCTCGTTTTAAGGGAGGACACTGCTCAGGAAAGCAAGCTTTGTAACTGTTAGTCTCATTTGTAGGAAGTTTTCAGGGCATATTCATTGCTGGGAAAGGGGATGACTTGCAAAGTTTCAGGTTTATAAGTTAATCGTTCGAAGAGTTGCGTGAGGTACATCGAATGAACACTGCGCCACCTGAGGGAAAACTATAGTTTAGAAAGGTGATGATAATGGTTAGTTCTGTCGGTGAAACATACAGTATAACAACGTGGCTATAGAAAGAAATTATAGAAATTATACAATTTTGAATCATAAATAAAAAGGTGAAAAAAAAGGTAGTATTTTTGCTTGCAATAGGTTGAAGATACTGGAGATTTTCAGAGAAACAGACCATGAAAATGCAGAAAGTAAGCTCACAAACAACGTGGCTATAGAAAGAGATTACAGGAATTATATAATTTTTAATCAAAACTAAAAATGTGAAAGAAAAGTTAGTTTTTTTTTTGCTTGCAATAGGTTGAAGATACTGGAGTTTTTGGAACAAAAGACCATGAAAATGCAGAAAGTAAGCTCACGGCTGCAGTCCTTACAAAATTTCAGCACAAAAACTTGAGACACATGCTCCCCACATCAATTCAGTATCAAATGATAGTTTTCTTAAACCAAGATTTGATGTCAAAAATAGAAACTGAGATAAACGTGTTCCAAAGTTCAGAAAGCTTCACTTTAGGTGGTGCCGGCATGTCAGCAATAATTCATTACGGAAAAAATACTTTACTAGTTACAGGAGTGAAACTTTCTGACAGCATCCTTCAGAATATTTATAAGCTGATACAAACATTTCCTATAAACCTGATTTCTAAAAAAAAAAATTTAGTTTTTAAGTAGTGTCCTTTCTTAACGCAGAATGGGTTTTAAGGGTCGTTTTGTAGGAGAACAAGTGACACGCTGGGAGCCAGCACAGTTTCCTCGCCCCGGCCGTGGTGCGTGCAATACGATGGAGGCTTATTGCTGGGAAGGCGCCTCCACGTAATTGAGACTTCGGTTGCACTTTCAAAGATCCCCCGGTGGTCGGAATTAACACTCGGTCCTCCTTCGGGGCATGCCGGGTGCCCTTCGTCGGTTTGCCACGTAAAAACCTCAAATTTGACCCAGTTTCCCCACTACCATTTAGTGGGAAAATTTACGTCGCGACTCAACGTCACGTGACCTCTGCACCGATCAAGCTTCCAGGTTAAATTTAGCGGGGAAAGCAATGTGGGGTGTGGGAAGTGAGACGGATGAAGAGGGGGACCTTGGGAGGGTGAGGAGCTGGATTGGTGGAGGAAAGAGAGAAAAAGAAGGGGAAAAAAATTGTGTTTCCTAATCTTCATCAACGAGATGCAAATTTTTGTTTTGTTTTTGTGGGCGTTAAGTATTTTGCAAATTCGATTTAGTCGCTTCTCCAGCACATTCGTTGCACGGCTGCGGACGACCGCATCTGCCTCCCCAACGTTTTACTTTGTAATGGAACTGTTGAGCAGGCCTTGCTCCCCCCCCCCCCCGTAAACTGCATAGGTTGCGGGCTGCATAGTAGGGTAGGAGCTGCGTATTAGTGGTATCTCATCTGGACAGACTTGCCGAGATTTCTAAGCCCAGCTATCTTTTTGTGGGGGTCGACTTGGTTTCGAGAGCTCGCAGTAATCCGCAAAGTTGAGCTGGTCGCTTCTCCGGCGCGTTTGTGTTTTGGCATCCTCGTTGGCTGCGTGGCGGTGGTAAGGTGCTCGGCACTCGCCAAGCCCGGCATTTCTTAAAGGCTGACATACGGCCCCAGTTTTCTGCAGGAAAGATAATCCTTGGTGCCTGCCCCCCCCCCCGAAACTGCGTGTTAGGGCAAGTCGGGTAGGAGAGGATACGAGAAAGGAGGGCGTGAGGACCAGTGGAAAGCCCGGGAGTGTACGTCGGCCTGCCGTTCATGACTAAAGGGCCATTTGTTGGAACGTTGCAGATGTTCTGGAGAACGTCGCGACATGAGCTCTGTTCATACTTTCACAACGCATTTATTCCCAAGTGTTTCAGATCCGGTTATGTTTGAAAATGATAGTTATTCCTAATGTGTTTTGAAATCTGCTATGCACACATTTCCTAAGGGTTCGAGGTTTCATACATTACAGTTAGCGCGCACATTGGAAACTCCTATTTCATGCGAGACTTACCGTAGCGAGTTCCCTCGTAAGAAAGCAGGTGTGCAAGAAGACATTTAACTAGGGATTTTATTAAAGAGCATTTGCCTGTACGGTATCTTAAGCTTGCGATTAATCTGTGTATGCCTCATCACCTTTCCAGGTACCTTCAGGATGTCAGTAATACCATGCAGCAGGCTTTGCTAAGGCAGTAAGTATTCGAGCACCTTATTCTCTGCTTTTCTGTCATTTACTTGTGCCGATCTACACCGAGCAGAGGTGTAAAAATTATGCAAAAAAAGTAATTAAGTTGCGGTTAAACAAGCTGAAGCATAATTAAGTTATAACTACAGTTACATTTTTGCCCTTGTACTTGGTTGCCATTAACTTGGTCACAAAATGCAGCGGCCATTCCGATTACTTTTAAAAATTCCTCAACATTGAGATATGCTGCAATCGCTCACTGTAGATACACTTTTTAACATGGAAAAGATGTCGGCATAGTTTCTGTGTGGCTTCAGCACTCTGCTCACACCAATATGTATCTATTTATTTGGAAATACTACCAGCTTCACTGAAAAAATCTATTGTAAAAGTGGTTAAAGTTTTGCTTAAAAATGAGGAAAAATAGCGGCACACCATGAAACAGAAACTGAAGTGGCTCTGTATTTGAGGGAAAACACTTAGATCGTCTTCATTCGGCCTCCAAGATCACGGATATCGAGAATATTTATCAGTTTGGTGCAGGGAGGCTAGCGCAAAATACTTTTCAAAGTACCGCTAAGCTCCTCCTTCTCAGAGCGTGACATCATATCCAGATTTTTGAATCTCAGCTCTCGCGCATCTTTAGCACCTATCAAAGCTATGCACTTGCACTCTTGCTGTTTTCAAAAGGGTTAGAAAAGACGTCACGGCTGGTGTCAGTGCGTGAGAAAATACCCGGCAAGCTTGCAGCTGCACGTGCTGCCCACGCGAGCGACACGCGCTTAGCGTGCCAAAAGATATGACGTAACGACTAATCGGAGGTTTTTCGTGGAAGGTTTTTTCGTGTTTTCTGATGTTTAGTTACATCTTCGAGGACAACAGCGATAAAAATACTCTAGAATTCACCTTTAATTCGTTTTTATCAAAAACCTCTTGAGCTTCCCATTAAAGCGTAGCTCAGTAGCCTCTACAAAGATGTCGAAATTAGTTAAAGTCCCAATGTCATTTGTTAAATTATTCCATTCCTGAATTGCCCGAGGAAGTAAGAAGACCTAAATTGGTTGTCAAAGCTACCTATGTAATGGAGCCATTTATCATATTATAAACAGTTTTCAACATATTTTAGCTTCTGTCTCTAATTTTGGAAGCTGAGCTCTTTTTTACTAATTCAGTGGATGATGATCTTGATTATAGAATGTTAAAAATAAACCAAGGAGCTAACTTTGAATGCCTTCCACTTTGGTAATTTCATCCTTGGTAGAAAGAGCTGAGCGAAACACCAAGCTCGCATATAAGTAAAATTAATGTGAATTTGTAGCGATACCTGTTAGCATGATGTTGACAAGCAACGGAGCCGAATCATTTCTTACACCCCAAAAGGTGCAGCTACATTTTGTAACTTATTGTAACTAGAATTCTAAGTTACAATATGTTACGTTTTGTAACCTATTGTAACTTAGAAAGTAGACTGTATAATGCAAAGCAATGCAAATTAAGCGAACTTCAAATTAAATAAAACACACTAAAACTGCAAGTTTTTTTTTTTATTCAGTACTCACTGGGGAGAATTTGTTGATTTTTGCTGGCCTCTGCTAACAGTTGCGCAGCAGTAACTGCTTTGCAAATTGCAAACCTTTCTTAGAGTGCCTTCAGCAGTTTCTTCGCCGACAATAACGTGAAAAGTCC
Source organism: Ixodes ricinus (assembly GCA_037355805.1). Lineage (NCBI taxonomy): Eukaryota > Metazoa > Arthropoda > Arachnida > Ixodida > Ixodidae > Ixodes > Ixodes ricinus. The sequence continues at coordinate 7,383 of JAZHYW010040096.1, forward strand.
CTCTGCAATGCCACACGCGATTTCCGTGTCAGCTGCACTCGGCATCGAAAGCGATGCAAACGTTTTTGAAAATAACCACTTTCACAATTTCAGTGTCCAAAACCAGTCACAGATCATGGCTTTTGCTCATTGGCATCATTATATTCGATGGACAAAAGGGCTCATAGGGCTGGGAAATTCCTCAAACTAAGCTTCGTTGTCGTGCGCGCTATGCTGCGGCAATGCTCGACTTGGCCACGGAGTACATCAAAGTGATCAAGTGTGCATGGTTGCGCTCTAAGCTTGGCCACCTGCTAATCACGAGGCTTTTACACTCTCTGAATTTCCTGGATATCTCGAGCGCACAAACAAAAATTCCTTCGTGTATTAATCCAGTCCCAGAGGTTAAACTTTTAATTACTGAACGTTTTTGCTTCATAGACTGGTATGAATGATTGCCGGGGCTGCAACCCCGCTTCGAAATAACTAAGAATTTTAATAAAGTATCCAATTCTTTTTTGTATATAGTTACCAAAGCTGTAGCTAATAACAAACGCCTAAATACTTGAACTTATTTACTTTCTAACTTTGACATGGAGTGCAGACTGGCGCACAAGGTGTAGTCAAATCGAACGAGCCTAGACTTTGTTCCACGTGTCGCGCTTAGTTGCTTTTGAATGGGTGTGCTTCTACGTATCTTAGTTCCCTCCTTTGGTATCTTTTACTTGTTTTTTTGCTTAGTATTCCTAGATAGTTGTGTCCGAATACCACGAGCAGTCGCCATCGTTGACCTCCGCAACCGACAGTTAATCTCATGCGAGCTTAAAAAACATAAGTGTTAATACACATTTTTTCCCCGTTTGTCACGGAAATGGCGGAGTTGGGATGGTTTCGTCGACTCTAAGGTAGACAGCGTTCTATAGTAACATCTACCCGAAGAAGTTTTGACGATCAGAGTTCTTTCGACAGATTCATTCCCGTTGAGACAGGATTTATAGAACTTTAGCTTTAAACCGAGCAGACAATTGCACAACCTGGTGCTTCACCATGCGACGACGCAGTTCCCGTAGCCGCCCACGTGCAACTATAGGTCTAAGGAAATTGCCCTGTGTTTTAGCTTCGTGATTGCACGATTGCTTCCACGATTGCACGTTCTAGGGGAAAGCGGCAGATCTACTCTTACCTGTGTTACGATGAACTACATAAAACTACCGTGCCGCTAGTTCTTGCTACGCTGAAACCGTTGCACCGCCCCCTGAGCCGCCTCGCCTTGCCTCCAGGCATCCGTCGGTCGCCAGCTGCGCGCCCACTGGGGGCGAGAGCGTCCACCTGAGCTGTCAGGGCCACCACCCCGAGCTCCTGGAGCCACCCCACGCGGGAGCGCTCCGGGGCAACCCGGGTGCGACGGGGGCGACCCCGGTCTGGTACCACCAGCAGGGGCGGGAGCGGCGCCCGGTGCCGAGCAAGCGGGACAAGTTTGTCCACTCGACGGGACACGGGCTGGTGGTGCTGGGGCTGACGGAGCGAGACACCGGACGCTACGACCTGCACCTGGACTCCCTCGGGACGCTGTGCAGCTACAATGTCACCGTGGACGCCGGTCAGTCTCCTCGATTACGTCAGTGCGGTGTTATGGGTTGGAGATTCTTAAACTTGTGCATCTCGAGGGACCCTGTCTGAGTTGAAATCAACTGGCAGACTGGTTGGTCATCTTGGAGTAAACACGGCTCAACAGGACAAGAACTGCAGAGTGTTGCCAACCGCAATGCAGCCATAAAAACAATAAAAAGTATTTAAAAGGGGAAAGGGGGCACTACTTAAAAAAGAATGTTTGTACCACTTGTCTGATTTAAATGACATTTACAGGGCTTGTTTCTGTTGATGTTGAGAACATTTCTGCCGAATTTTGTTAACCCGAGTGTAGTACAAGAAAAATTGCAAATGTTCAAAGATGAAAGTGGGCGTGTCTGCGTGGGAAAACTATCGTTTTGAAATTACTTATACATTTGTTGTTTTCATGTGTTATATTGCTTTAGGACAGTTCAGAGCAGATAGCTATGGAGCTATATTTCTATATTAGACTATCTTTCATGACAAAAAAGTCACATAAACACAAATACTGTTTTTTTAGATTTCTTCCATCTTGTGTCCAAAATTCTAGTTCTTGAGCATGAACAAAAAAAAAAATACAAGCTCATAGCTATCTTTCCTTAAAATTTCACCCCAGAAAAACGCATAAAAATGAATCCAAGTTATGTAATAACAATACAATAGTTTTCCTGAAGTGAAATTTATGCCAAAAAGTGGAACGGACAAAAATGTGTTCAAAGTGCTCCAACCTCTACCTTTTCTTTAGCATCGGTGGACCGAAAATATTTTACAAAAAATTAGCTATACAGTGTAAACTAATGAAACTTTCTGGGAATATTCTCCAGATGTTGGTGGATGTAAATGTGACATTTTTAAATTAACTTTTTTGCAGAAGTATGGAAGTGGAATTATGGAGAAGTCATCCTTAGTTCACTGTTTAGAGAGTATGGAAAGACTATCTCTAGTTAACTGTAATCTTTCTGACAGCTTGTTGAAAGCCTCTCAGCAATCATTGACAGAGAGTTGGCACCTAGCATTACTTTAGAACATATATAACGAATTAAATTCACAGTACTCGGTGGGTCTGTAGCTTCTTCACCGCTCTAGTCTTTGTCCCATTCACGTTGGAGCTTACAGCAGAGCAGAGGCAAGGAGCACATGCTAACAGACTTCTCAATACTTGGCTTAACAATGAATCGGGTATGGTGCAACCGAAATACTGTGCTTTGACACGGGAGCCCGTGACAGTGGAATAACGCCGACTCACTCTCGCTCGCAGACACCTGCGGGACACCGTCCGAGACGGACTACCGCAAGATTTACTCGGACTGGTGCCACGAGTTTGAGAAGTACAAGCTGGCCATGAAGACTTGGCAGACAAAACACGCCGTAAGAAACCAAAAAATGTAGTAATTAGTTTGTAAAAGTGGGTTTCTTGAAATCGAGTTTTAACTTGTTTGCTTTCCCTCGCAGAAATGTCAAGGCGGTGGAGGCCATCCAAACGACGTCACATACTAAGGCCGTGCTCCGGCTGCCTGAAGAAAGATTTCAGATGCTGCCGCCACCAGCATTCGCCTGGCAGTAGCAACCAACCAACCAACAAACAAAACATCCGAAGACCCAACCTCACGACCCTCTCGCCGAGGCAACAAACAACCGACGGCGGAAGCGGAAAGCCGGCTAGCTTAGTTTCTCACTCCGTGGGTCTGCACCTTTTCCACGTCTCGGACTCACATGCCTTTCGGGATGTCCGGAGCAGTTTTAAGAAAAGAAAAGGCTGCACCAGATCGCCGGAGCCGAACACAAAGATCTCCAATCCGGGGTGTCTTACCATAGCCTCATAATGAGTTTGTTCCAAACTTGGAACTTCATAAGTTTCCGGGAACTCCAACGAGAAGAGTGCAGCTAGTAACATTTCGGGAAGCGGTTCGATCCCGGCCCGCGATTGGATTTACGACGGCTTTGACGTCGAATCGTCGGACACTGGCAAGATGAGGCGACGTGTTCTTTTCTTCGTTTCTCGACGACCTTGAGTTCCTGTGGCACGTTCTTTGGTGCGACTGCATCCTTTTGTTTATTTCTCACAGTACATGTTGCGTGTTAGTGGGGTCAGTGAAAACAATGTTTGTGCATCTCTACCACCACCAGGCCGTTACGGCCGTATTGCTTGTATAGCCCAATTCCACGGTATTTGGCGGTGTGTTTGTACCACCGGTACCGGTATTATATGACTGCGACTCCAACTCGTCCTTCAATCCCGGTAAGGTCACATGAGCCATGCGGCACTACTTTTTTTTTTGTGCCAGAATAGAACAAGATAGTAAGGGCCTTTGGTAGTGGCGTGGCTAAACTTAAAGGAGTCGGACGACGTCTCTTTTGGAGGGCTTTTGCGACGCTTGTTCAGAAGCTTGTGTAATAGATGTTCGAGACGACGATACAGTAGGCCTTTGTTCTACACTTTCTTCTCCTAAAAAAAGAAAAAAAAAAGTAGTTGTGCTCTGTCATTGAGCTCTGCACGTGGCAGTGCCACCGACGATACTTGTAGAAAATAAAATGTCACCCATTCCCTTTTGTAATATGAAGGTTGTGGGAATTCCCTTGCTGCTACCCGTCTCTGGGAATGACACAATACACTGGTTCAAAAACACGTAGAGCATTTACTGACCATATAGCCCGTGCCGCATGACCAGTTGCCCTTGGCCACGCAGCGACAAATGACCACTGACGATTAGGCACAATGGGCAACCTGATCCAATGCTTTGGATTCCCAGGTTGCCCACAGGGTTCAAGTGGAGTTTCTTCTATGCTTTGAGTCTGTGCATTGTTTGTGTGCAAACGCATCTTTTGTTTTCACGTTTGGCAGTGCCACATCGTGCTAAGATTCTGAAGTATAAAAAGGACCGAATTGCACTTGCT
>JAZHYW010040098.1:0-20204 GCA_037355805.1 Ixodes ricinus
TGCACTTGCCGAGATTTCAAGCCAAGCTATCTTTTTGTGGGGGTCGACTTGGTTTCAAGAGCTCGCAGTAATCCGCAAGGTTGAGCTGGTCGCTTCTCCGGCGCGTTTGTGTTTTGGCATCCTCGTTGGCTGCGTGGCGGTGGTAAGGTGCTCGGCACTCGCCAAGCCCGGCATTTCTTAAAGGCTGACATTCGGCCCCAGTTTTTTGCAGGGAAGATAATCCTTTAAAGGCGCCCCACCCCTCCCCCCAAAACAGCGTGTTAGGGCAAGTCAAAAGGAGGGCGTGAGGACCAGTGGAAAGCCCGGAGTGTACGTCGGCCTGCCATTCATGACTAGGGGGCCATTTGTTGAAACGTTGTAGTGTTCTAGAACGTGCGCGACATGAGCTCTGTTCATACTTGTTAACGCATTTTATTCCCAATGTGTTTCAGATCCAGGTTATGTTTGGAAAATGATAGTTATTCCTAATGTGTTTTGAAATCCCGTTATGTACACATTTCCCTAAGGGTCGAGGTTTCATACATTACAGTTAGGCGCGCACATTGGAAACTCCTATTTCATGCGAGACTTACCGTAGCGAGTTCCCTCGTAAGAAGGCAGGTGTGCAAGAAGACATTTAAATAGGGATTTTATTAAAGAGCATTTGCCTGTACGGTATCTTAAGCTTGCGATTAATCTGTGTATGCCTCATCACCTTTCCAGGTACCTTCAGGATGTCAGTAATACCACGCCGGGGCTTTGCGATAGGCAGTAAGTATTCGAGCACCTTATTCTCTGCTTTTCTGTCATTTACTTGTGCCGATCTACACCGAGCAGAGGTGTAAAAATTATGCAAAAAAAGTAATTAAGTTGCGTTAAACAAGCTGAAGCATAATTAAGTTATAACTACAGTTACATTTTTGCCCTTGTACTTGGTTGCCATTACACTTGGTCACAAAATGCAGCGGCCATTCCGATTACTTTTAAAAATTCCTCAACATTGAGATATGCTGCAATCGCTCACTGTAGATACACTTTTTAACATGGAAAAGATGTCGGCATAGTTTCGTGTGGCTTCAGCACTCTGCTCACACCAATATGTATCTATTTATTTGGAAATACTACCAGCTTCACTGAAAAAATCTATTGTAAAAGTGGTTAAAGTTTTGCTTAAAAATGAGGAAAAATAGCGGCACACCATGAAACAGAAACTGAAGTGGCTCTGTATTTGAGGGAAAACACTTAGATCGTCTTCATTCGGCCTCCAAGATCACGGATATCGAGAATATTTATCAGTTTGGTGCAGGGAGGCTGCGCAAAATAATTTTCAAAGTACCGCTGAAGGCTCTCCTTCTCAGAGCGTGACATCATATCCAGAGTTTTTGGAATCTCCGCTCTCGCGCATCTTTAGCACCTATCAAAGCTATGCACTTGCACTCTTGCTGTTTTCAAAAGGGTTAGAAAAAGACGTCACGGCTGGTGTCAGTGCGTGAGAAAATACCCGGCAAGCTTGCAGCTGCACGTGCTGCCCACGCGAGCGACACGCGCTTGGCGGCCAAAAGATATGACGTAACGACTAATCGGAGGTTTTTCGTGGAAGGTTTTTCGTGTTTTCTGATGTTTAGTTACATCTTCGAGGACAACAGTGATAAAAATACTCTAGAATTCACCTTTAATTCGTTTTTATCAAAAACCTCTTGAGCTTCCCATTAAAGCGTAGCTCAGTAGCCTCTACAAAGATGTCGAAATTAGTTAAAGTCCCAATGTCATTTGTTAAATTATTCCATTCCTGAATTGCCCGAGGGAAGAAAGAAGACCTAAATTGGTTGTCAAAGCTACCTATGTGAATGGAGCCATTTATCATATTATAAACAGTTTTCAACATATTTTAGCTTCTGTCTCTAATTTTGGAAGCTGAGCTCTTTTTACTAATTCAGTGGATGATGATCTTGATTATAAATGTTAAAAATAAACCAAGGAGCTAACTTTTGAATGCCTTCCACTTTGGTAATTTCATCCTTGGTGAAAGAGCTGAGCGACACACCAAGCTCGCATATAAGTAAAATTAATGTGAATTTGTGCGATACCTGTTAGCATGATGTTGACAAGCAACGGAGCCGAATCATTTCTTACACCCCAAAAGGTGCAGCTACATTTTGTAACTTATTGTAACTTAGAATTCTAAGTTACAATATGTTACGTTTTGTAACCTATTGTAACTTAGAAAGTAGACTGTATAATGCAAAGCAATGCAAATTAAGCGAACTTCAAATTAAATAAAACACACTAAAACTGCAAGTTTTTTTTTTATTCAGTACTCACTGGGGAGAATTTGTTGATTTTTGCTGGCCTCTGCTAACAGTTGCGCAGCAGTAACTGCTTTGCAAATTGCAAACCTTTCTTAGAGTGCCTTCAGCAGTTTCTTCGCCGACAATAACGTGAAAAAGTCCTCTGCAATGCCACACGCGATTTCCGTGTCAGCTGCACTCGGCATCGAAAGCGATGCAAACGTTTTTGAAAATAACCACTTTCACAATTTCAGTGTCCAAAACCAGTCACAGATCATGGCTTGCTCATTGGCATCATTATATTCGATGGACAAAAGGGCTCATAGGGCTGGGAAATTCCTCAAACCAAGCTTCGTTGGTCGTGCGCGCCTGCGCGGCAATGCTCGACTTGGCCACGGAGTACATCAAAGTGATCAAGTGTGCATGGTTGCGCTCTAAGCTTGGCCACCATAATCACGAGGCTTTTACACTCTCCTGAATTTCCTGGATATCTCGAGCGCACAAACAAAAATTCCTTCGGTATTAACCAGTCCCAGAGGTTAAACTTTTAATTACTGAACGTTTTTTGCTTCATAGACTGGTATGAATGATTGCCGGGGCTGCAACCCCGCTTCGAAATAACCAAGAATTTTAATAAAGTATCCAATTTTTTTTTTGTATATAGTTACCAAAGCTGTAGCTAATAACAAACGCCTAAATACTTGAACTTATTTACTTTCTAACTTTGACATGGAGTGCAGACTGGCGCACAAGGTGTAGTCAAATCGAACGAGCCTAGACTTTGTTCCACGTGTCGCGCTTTAGTTGCTTTTGAATGGGTGTGCTTCTACGTATCTTAGTTCCCTCCTTTGGTATCTTTTACTTGTTTTTTTGCTTAGTATTCCTAGATAGTTGTGTCCGAATACCACGAGCAGTCGCCATCGTTGACCTCCGCAACCGACAGTTAATCTCATGCGAGCTTAAAAACATAAGTGTTAACACACATTTTTTCCCCGTTTGTCACGGAAATGGCGGAGTTGGGATGGTTTCGTCGACTTAAGGTAGACAGCGTCTATAGTACATCTACCCGAAGAAGTTTTGACGATCAGAGTTCTTTCGACAGATTCATTCCCGTTGAGACAGGATTTATAGAACTTTAGCTTTAAACCGAGCAGACAATTGCACAACCTGGTGCTTCACCATGCGACGACGCAGTTCCCGTGGCCGCCACGTGCAACTATAGGTCTAAGGAAATTGCCCGTTGTTTAGCTTCGTGATTGCACGATTGCTTCGCGATTGCACGTTCTAGGGGAAAGCGGCAGATCTACTCTTACCTGTGTTACGATGAACTACATAAAACTACCGTGCCGCTAGTTCTTGCTACGCTGAAACCGTTGCACCGCCCCTTGAGCCGTCTCGCCTTGCCTCCAGGCATCCGTCGTCGCCAGCTGCGCGCCCACTGGGGCGAGAGCGTCCACCTGAGCTGTCAGGGCCACCACCCCGAGCTCCTGGAGCCACCCCACGCGGGAGCGCTCCGGGGCAACCCGGGTGCGACGGGGCGACCCCGGTCTGGTACCACCAGCAGGGGCGGGAGCGGCGCCCGGTGCCGAGCAAGCGGGACAAGTTTGTCCACTCGACGGGACACGGGCTGGTGGTGCTGGGGCTGACGGAGCGAGACACCGGACGCTACGACCTGCACCTGGACTCCCTCGGGACGCTGTGCAGCTACAATGTCACCGTGGACGCCGGTCAGTCTCCTCGATTACGTCAGTGCGGTGTTATGGGTTGGAGATTCTTAAACTTGTGCATCTCGAGGGACCCTGTCTGAGTTGAAATCAACTGGCAGACTGGTTGGTCATCTTGGAGTAAACACGACTCAACAGGACAAGAACTGCAGAGTGTTGCCAACCGCAATGCAGCCATAAAAACAATAAAAAGTATTTAAAAGGGGAAAGGGGGCACTACTTAAAAAGAATGTTTGTACCACTTGTCTGATTTAAATGACATTTACAGGGCTTGTTTCTGTTGATGTTGAGAACATTTCTGCCGAATTTTGTTAACCCGAGTGTAGTACAAGAAAAATTGCAAATGTTCAAAGATGAAAGTGGGCGTGTCTGCGTGGGAAAACTATCGTTTTGAAATTACTTATACATTTGTTGTTTTCATGTGTTATATTGCTTTAGGACAGTTCAGAGCAGATAGCTATGGAGCTATATTTCTATATTAGACTATCTTTCATGACAAAAAAGTCACATAAACACAAATACTGTTTTTTTAGATTTCTTCCATCTTGTGTCCAAAATTCTAGTTCTTGAGCATGAACAAAAAAAAAAAATACAAGCTCATAGCTATCTTTTCCTTAAAATTTCACCCCAGAAAAACGCATAAAAATGAATCCAAGTTATGTAATAACAATACAATAGTTTTCCTGAAGTGAAATTTATGCCAAAAAGTGGAACGGACAAAAATGTGTTCAAAGTGCTCCAACCTCTACCTTTTCTTTAGCATCGGTGGACCGAAAATATTTTACAAAAAATTAGCTATACAGTGTAAACTAATGAAACTTTCTGGGAATATTCTCCAGATGTTGGTGGATGTAAATGTGACATTTTTAAATTAACTTTTTTTGCAGAAGTATGGAAGTGGAATTATGGAGAAGTCATCCTTAGTTCACTGTTTAGAGAGTATGGAAAGACTATCTCTAGTTAACTGTAATCTTTCTGACAGCTTGTTGAAAGCCTCTCAGCAATCATTGACAGAGAGTTGGCACCTAGCATTACTTTAGAACATATATAACGAATTAAATTCACAGTACTCGGTGGGTCTGTAGCTTCTTCACCGCTCTAGTCTTTGTCCCATTCACGTTGGAGCTTACAGCAGAGCAGAGGCAAGGAGCACATGCTAACAGACTTCTCAATACTTGGCTTAACAATGAATCGGGTATGGTGCAACCGAAATACTGTGCTTTGACACGGGAGCCCGTGACAGTGGAATAACGCCGACTCACTCTCGCTCGCAGACACCTGCGGGACACCGTCCGAGACGGACTACCGCAAGATTTACTCGGACTGGTGCCACGAGTTTGAGAAGTACAAGCTGGCCATGAAGACTTGGCAGACAAAACACGCCGTAAGAAACCAAAAAATGTAGTAATTAGTTTGTAAAAGTGGGTTTCTTGAAATCGAGTTTTAACTTGTTTGCTTTCCCTCGCAGAAATGTCAAGGCGGTGGAGGCCATCCAAACGACGTCACATACCAAGGCCGTGCTCCGGCTGCCTGAAGAAAGATTTCACACGCTGCCGCCACCGGCATTCGCCGGGCAGTAGCAGCCAACCAACCAACAAACAAAACATCCGAAGACCCAACCTCACGACCCTCTCGCCGAGGCAACAAACAACCGACGGCGGAAGCGGAAAGCCGGCTAGCTTAGTTCTCACTCCGCGGGTCTGCACCTTTCCACGTCTCGGACTCACATGCCTTTCGGGATGTCCGGAGCAGTTTTAGAAAAGAAAAGGCTGCACCAGATCGCCGGAGCCGAACACAAAGATCTCCAATCCGGGGTGTCTTGCCATAGCCTCATAATGAGTTTGTTCCAAACTTGGAACTTCATAAGTTTCCGGGAACTCCAACGAGAAGAGTGCAGCTAGTAACATTTCGGGAAACGGTTCGATCCGACGCCGCGATTGGATTTACGACGGCTTTGACGTCGAATCGTCGGACACTGGCAAGATGAGGCGACGTGTTCTTTTCTTTGTTTCTCGACGACCTTGAGTTCCTGTGGCACGTTCTTTGGTGCGACTGCATCCTTTTATTTATTTCTCACAGTACATGTTGCGTGTTAGTGGGGTCAGTGAAAACAATGTTTGTGCATCTCTACCACCACCAGGCCGTTACGGCCGTATTGCTTGTATAGCCCAATTCCACGGTATTTGGCGGTGTGTTTGTACCACCGGTACCGGTATTATATACTGCGACTCCAACTCGTCCTTCAATCCCGGTAAGGTCACATGAGCCATGCGGCACACTTTTTTTTTTGTGCCAGAATAGAACAAGATAGTAAGGGCCTTTGGTAGTGGCGTGGCTAAACTTAAAGGAGTCGGACGACGTCTCTTTTTGGAGGCTTTGCGACGCTTGTTCAGAAGCTTGTGTAATAGATGTTCGAGACGACGATACAGTAGGCCTTTGTTCTACACTTTCTTCTCCTAAAAAAAGAAAAAAAAAAGTAGTTGTGCTCTGTCATTGAGCTCTGCACGTGGCAGTGCCACCGACGATACTTGTAGAAAATAAATGTCACCCATTCCCTTTTGTAATATGAAGGTTGTGGGGATTCCCTTGCTGCTACCCGTCTCTGGGAATGACACAATACACTGGTTCAAAAACACATTGACATTTACTGACCATTATCGCCCGTGACGCATGGCCAGTTGCCCTTGGCCACGCACGCGACAAATGACCACTGACGATTAGGCACATGGGCAACCTGATCCAATGCTTTGGATTCCCAGGTTGCCCACAGGGTTCAAAGTGGAGTTTCTTCTATGCTCTGAGTCTGTGCATTGTTTGTGTGCAAACGCATCTTTTGTTTTCACCTTTGGACAGTGCCACATCGTGCTACGATTCTGAAGTATAAAAAGGACCGAATTGCACTTGCTCTTTTGTGCGACGACACCTCACGGGTTTTGAGGCAAACCCTCAAGTTGTCGTGAAAGGCAACTGGTCAACTGCGGACAACTGTCCCAAGGACAAGAGTGGGGCAAGGGTAGAAACAGCAGGCATGAGAATCTGTAGGACATCACGCAATCTTCGTAGGACATTATCTTCAAACAAAACAAATAAAAACTGACCACATCTCCACGTGGTGAATGATGTTGGTTGGGGCGAAGCTCTGGCGGTGCTTGTTCTGCGTAGACGCTGAGCCGCAGCATGCCGAGCCTTTCGTCTCGTTTTCATCCATGTCAGAAAGAGAATGCGTGGTATGGAACGAGGTTATATACGCATTTGAGCATTTGACCGCAGCGCCCTCTCGTCTATAAACGTTGAGCCAATGCATGCAAAGTTTAACGCGATTATATACGCATCAGAGCCGTATATGGGGAGAGTTTGGTCAGTCTCATGATCTCGCCGCCGTGACGCTTCTCCTTCTTGAGCGAGCCAATCAGCACGCGGCGCAGAGCGAGAGGGCATGAGCGCATGCGCGTGCAACCCGGCTGCTCCCAGCTGAGTGGGGAGGGCCGCCATCTTCGATCATTCTCCCGGCAGAATGCATTGGATCGCCATCTAATTCTCGATTATTTCCTTTTATATCGCTTGGCTCTGGCAAGAAAAGGATATACTATTATTCCTCGGTGGGTTAAGAAGCTAATAAATGAAGTTTCTCGACGTAGGCCACAAACGTTTATTCAGGCGAAAAAGAAGTCGACTCGTAGCAGACGACGCAGTAGCCTCAGCAGTGCTCTTCTCCGACAGCGTTGCACGTCTAAACGGCGGTCGTCTCCTCTCTGCTCCTTCTTTCTCTCTCGCTCCTTCGGGCGCTCTCCTCCCTTTCGTTTACTTTTCTCCTCTCCGGCGCCTTCGTCGCCACTCCCACTGGCCACAACTCTCCCAATATACGGCTCTCATACGCATTTAACCGCAGCGCCCTCTCCTGTATAGACGTTACGCTACATGCAACGTTTTCATCCATGACAGAAACCCCAGGTCTTGAGTTACTACTCACATCTCAGAGCTCCCTACTCGTCCTGCTCGCTGCGTTAAAACAGATTTCAACATTTTTTTTCATAATTTTTTTATCCTTTTTTTTTTTTTTTTTGCTTTACACGAGCACGTGAGCATGTGCTCACGCGCTCGTGAGCACGTGATCTCACGAGCAGAAGCACGTAGCAAACCGACGCCAGCCTACGGCGGACGGACATACGGACATGGCTAGCCCCTAAGGAGCTTCGCCTTAAAAAAACACTCGTCTTCTTTGGTAGTGTATTCCAGAGTTGCTCAAAATGTACAGCGTTTATGTCCTTTGTGGCACTATTCTGTTGTGCGACACTACAGTGTCAGTGCAATTCATGTCGTTAGTGTGACGTTGCCATTCAGGCTACTTTTGGCATGGATACGGAAGCCTAATGCCAGAATCCCTGCTGGAGCAACAAACGGAAACGACTGACATCGACGAGCCTCGTGCACGCAAAGGTATCTTTGGCAGGCTCGCAAATCACTGCGCTTACTTAACTGCACGTGAGACAGCAAGCCCGCCAGGGGTAGTTCTGTAGGAATGCTGCACGCGCTCTAGGCGTAGCCGATGTTGGTATTGCTTGTCGCTTTATAAGACTCTGCTATAAGTGGTGACCCTATAAATGCTATCCATTTAAAATCTGACAGTCGGGTCTCACTAATCATGGACGCTCCGTTCCCTCAGAAAAATCGTCCATAGCGCGGAGTCTATAATAACAAATCAGGGTCAAAACACAGGCATCAAAAAGCGTGAGGGAGTTCTTCTTTCCCTCTCTTCTCCAACGGCTGGAGAAGAGGGGAAAGAGAAACTTATCCAGACGCTTTTGTGTGTCTTTCGACGTCGCCTTAAAACCCCCAAAAACTCTTGGCACTTCGCATTTTGTATCAAAAGCGGCAATCTCTCCCGCCCAGTGGTCATTTAACACCAGTGTAGTGCACCTAGGGAGTCTCGCCATCTCCAGTGTGGATTGGCTTGCTTGGCACGTGTAGCCTTTGCCGTTTGTGAAGTTGCAGTGAAACTGATGCAAGAGAGCTTTGTGGGTCCAGAGCTTCAACGCGTTAGCATGACCCTTAAAAATGCCACATATGTCCCCTGTTGGGAATTGCTAATGCTGACTCCTTTACTTTTATCTTCGGGTCTTATCTTGCTTCCTTTATTTCTGCTGCCTTTTTTTTTTGCCTCTTACGGGGTTGGTGTTAAGCGTTTTCCAGGTGTCTGTCATGATATTGTATTTTCTAATACACCAATGGATCTTACTGCAATTTTTTTCACACCTTTTCTGTACTCTGCCTGTTGGAGCATGTCATGCCCTTGGATACTGGTCATCCATATCACTTGCGGAAAGAACCACATTCATTCTACTCGTGAAAGGAACCGCATCCATATCGCTCGTGGAGGAAACCGCATCTATCAAACGAGGAGGGAACCACATCCATCGTTCTTGCACAGATTGCAGCCCACGCACTGCTACTACAAGAATGAAGCGAAAATCCACCGGTGACGGCAAAGCGTCAACTGAACACGCCCACATTCCATTGTGCCGTGGGCGCAACACCTGCTAGATGTAGCAAAGCCATAGTGCTGAATCAGACGGCGTCATCAGAGAAGGCCAACACTAGGCACAGATTGGAAACGACAACTGCGCCAACATCAACCTTCGGCTCAAACGTGACTCGAAGCCAAGCACTGATGCAGCACTCGTTTCCATTCCGTGTCCAGCGTTGGCCTTCTCTGATTACGCCATCTCATTCAGTACTACGGCTTTGTACGGTGCCGCCTCCTCTCTGGCTCCACGCCAACTGTGCGCAGGACTTTGCCGAAACCGAAAGGTCTCGTTTTGACGAAAACCCAGCGGTGTCCGTCGGTTTGTCAGTGCGGGAGAGGGAGAGGTTGACGCGTGCTGACGTCAGTGGTTATACATTGAAAAGAAAAGCCCACGAAAGAGCGCAGGCCCACGCGCGGGCCTGCAGGAAGCTAAGGATGATCTTGCATGACGAAGATGGCGGTAGCCGGCGGCCTGAGATTGGTGCGCCAACGCCGCAAAGAAAGGGACGTCCGACACAGTCGGAAGTTCCAGCCACACACATTTACTGAACTGTTCGCGAGCATGGAGGTGCACACCCTGGGGGCAAGGGTGTACATAGTGGTGCAATCTGGGTACTGTAGATCACCTAACAAAAAATTAAAAATACTACACATAGCCGCCTACTACTCGCAAAGCCTGGCAGTTCGACGACGGAGCCGTGGAGCACCCGGTTGCAGATTTGGGTGCGCGAGGATCTGGTAGCACAGAGCATCAAAGAGCCATTTCTCGGGGAACCTGGACGTCAACGCACAGCTTTTGCGGCGGCGAGGACCCGAAACACACTCGTTCGCTCGGAAGATGTGTGTTTCGGCGTCTCGCCGCAGCGGAGCACCAGTCATGTGGCTCTCTTCTTATCCGTTGTGTGCCGCTCCACCTTTTCCCTTTCGGCGGCCGCTTCTCGCGGCGATCTGCCAGGCTTTTGTCACCATGTAGGAGGCTATGGTCAGTCCCATTGGGTGCGCTTCCCGCCGAGCACCCGCGTACTGCGGAAAAGCAATGGCTTCGTGAGTATTGCTTTCCAGCACTACACAAGTGCTCGGTTGAGAAGCGCACTCAACGGGGCTAACAGCCGCGATTAACAAATAATATAAATTAGGCAAAGACGCCATTTGAATTCGGCAGCTTATAAATGCGTTGAAAACATTGCGGGGCAACCAAAATTTTCAATTCATTTGAATTAACCAGAAGTATGAAATATTAGAGTTTGAATTATATGCGAGTCCACTGTAGATTGCAGCATCGCTAGCCACTGAAAGTAAATCTCTATTCACCGTCGGCAACGCCGTGTTCGGGTGATTTTCAAGCAGACGGTATTTTCTTGGCGTCGCATATTTTGGCCCCAGGCACTCTCGATTGATTTTCAAGCAGACGGTATTTTCTCGGTGTCGCATATTTTGGCCTCGGGCACACTCAAGCTCTCGCTGAATATCTTGGGTGGGACGTCCCAATTTTACATTTAAATTGATTAAATTGAACTGGTTATTTTAAGAAAATCATAAAGCACTAGAAAAGACTGCAGACATGAACAAAGCACAGTGTTGTTTTTCTCTAAATTGATAAATTGATCAAGGTAGTTTATATCGCAAAAACAATTAAGAACATCAAACATCTGTAGGCATAATAATGTGACGACAACAAATCGCTTGATCCTGACATACTGTGATGCCTAGATTCAGATAAAATGCACGTTAAACGTTTGTTGCCCATCTTTTCCACGAGTTCACTCCTATAATTTGAAGCAACTGTTCTTGATCTGTTATGAATGCAAAGGATGATGTTCTCATGTTATGAATGCAAAAAATGATGTTCTCATGAAACAGATAGAGGCTGTTTATGCTGATTGTTTTTGTCACCTTTCTTGCGTCTTATCGTGAATGTTGCACCACTATTAGTAAGCAAACCTGAGTTACATTGGCCTTTGAACCTTTGTGCTATCTTAGAGTCGTCTATATACTCAATGCGCATCAGTGCTAACATTGATTTCCGTGCATCATATGGCTACTCACAGGTATCCGGTAGTCAGACGATGCAAATAGTCAAACGTGCTAAAATCTTGGCCGCGTAATGTCGTAATGCAATTAAGTAGTACATATAAGCACTGAGCTATAATTTCCTAAGTAAGAAAACGCGGTGAAATGCAACGAAACATAGGCGTAGACTTCGGGGGGCATCAGTGCTCGTGCCCCCCCTGGTGAGATCCGGGAGAAGGCAGAGCCCCCCCTCCCCGGCCCGGGCCATGTTCCTTACCGAGACGCTGTTTACGTGCCATGCAACAGAGCTTCTAGTAGTGGCATGTAAACAAAATAACGCCCACGTTGCCTTTATTGACAAGAAACATGGGAAATGGAATCCCAGCGTGCTTTCGTTAGCTTCAATCTCCAGTTCTGGCAGAAAAAATAATGCGCAGCAGCACCCCCACCCCCCCGGCAAATGGAAAGTCTACGCCGCTGCAACGAAAGACATGAATACAATGCATCCGCCAAGGCGTGGAGGGAGAGCGGATCGACAAGTTGAAGCAACCTAAAGGCTGCCGCATCATGCGATTCTAAGATGGCAGCGCCCATGCGAAGGCGGGTGGAAAGGCCTATATGAAATGAGCATCCAGAATTGGGTTAAGTAAAATTCTATCAAATGTACCTCAGAAAAAGAAAAAAAAACAGTGCTGCAGGTTACCATGTGCCAACCCCTTTAGCAGTGGTGCCATTTGCCATTTTCCTTATCGGCAACATGGGAGCCTTCCAGTGCATCAGTTGTCCGGTATCCAGACTGTATACTAGAAAATCCATGTCTTGTCACATGTGATGATCTTTTCTAGAAAGTTGGCTGATTGGTGATCAAGTATTTGATAACAGACATGGGGAGCACACTTGAACTGACTTCATGGGACGACCTGCAGCAGAACCAGACTCGTTGAGAAAGGTCAAGACGTGTTACAAGAAGTATATTTTCCAGTACAATACAGTACAATACGGAAGTTGACCGTCTCGTATATTCCACCTGCATCACCCTGTTCTGGTTTGGTGTTGAATAATAAATGTGTTTGTTGATAATGGGCCCTTTTTGTCTAGCCACATCAGTTATAGCATGACGTAAAGGAGTTCTTCATATGGCGGACACCTTTTATTTTTTTTGATCGACGTAACTTCCATTGGTGGATGGGAACTCCCTTTGAATCCGTTGCACGGCGCAGCTGGGCAGTGGCACCCGGTTGCCGCGCCCTGGCTTGTGGTCAACCCACCACGTAAATTGTCGGTAGGCAGTGTAGCGGTGCCTCCTAAGATCGGATGAGATTGCATGAAGCACCGGTCAGTTGCCAGTTCAAGAGAATACAGTCAAACTCGACTATATCGAACCCGTTTACATCGAATTATCCCTTATATCAGGGGTGGAAGCGGGCTAGAGCCTTTTGTAGCAGGGCTGGGAGCAGCAAAAGTCCCACTTTGGAGCAGTTTTGGAGCAGTAAAAGGCTCACTTTAGAGCAGTTCGGGAGCTGCAAAAATAAGTTTTGTAGCCGTAGAAGTAGGTTTTGGAGCACGTCACGGAGGTCAAACAGGTGTCTAAAAGTGATTTGTTGTTGCTAAATGTGAAAATGTAGCAAAAATATATGCATGCGCATCCCAGAATAATTTTCAAGCAACATACATACATACCTTTCCATTTCTATTGCATTGAAATGTGGAATATTGGCAATTTATGCAAAGGAAAAGCTTTGAGAACCATTCCGGCAGCATGCAGTCATGATAGGACTTTATATGGGAGGCCCCGACAATAAAAGCACAACTTGAGCCACGCCAGTACAAAACCGTCTATTTAATAGACCAATTGTAAACATGTATCCAGAAAACTAAACCACTGCAAGGTGTCAGATAAACTACCTTCAGCTGACTACAGCTTTTGTTTAATAAAGAATACACATGTTCAATCACTGCTTAAAAGCCCTATATCAAGTTAAGTAACAAAATACAAGGCTACTGACATTTGACAAAAATTCAGATGCAAAATAAAATGTGTATTTTATATCTTTAGAATACCACAGTCACTCGTACATATGCAGCTTTAAGCATCGACTAGAAGAGCAACGCAACCTTATGTTCTCCATAAAATGTTGTGCATTGCGTGTCTCCATAAAAAAATTAAGGTACCACAACATGTTTCAAAATAAAGCAGTCCTTGCTGACCTGTTTTCATTAAATCCAAATGTTCTTAATCCCTGTTCATAAAATACAATAATCCCTACACCCAAGTTAACATACAAAGCTATATCTATATTACTTTAGATGGAAAAATATTGTCTTAAAAATATCACAGCCACTAATAGAACGTATGTGCCTGTGCTCGCGATTCTTCACGGCTAAGCGTCCAAATATGGCTATGCTACCAAATAAACAGGTAAAACTAGTATAGACCATTTATTTTACTCATGTTGACGCATGTCATGCGACTTGCAAAGAAAAACAAATCGAAACTAACATAGCGCGTGTTTCTTAACTCTTGTTCATAAAAAAAGCAAAAAAAAACGTAACTAACATAGTACGTGTTTGTTAACGGCTAAGCGTCAAAATATGGTACGCTACCAAATAACAGAGTAAAGCTAGTAAAAACCAATTACCACTTCTGCTCTTGCGTTGATGGCCGAGGTAGCCCACCGGTGCCGAGACACCAACTCCCCCACGATCACGGCAAATCGGGACTACGGGCAACCGCACACGCGCTTCAACCGCGCCAACCAACTATGCCCGAAGCCAAACCGATGTGTTCGTATATCAAAGCTCTTTAGCCAGTCAAAATCGACATCCTCACTCTCGATGAACCAAAATCGACGCCTACGCCCCTGCGGTTACACGTGAGTTCGGAGCCCCAGTCGAGTTGGTGCCGGGTCACCCGCACTGACGCCTAAACAAAAGTACACACCACATGGTGGCCAGTGGCCGACCGTTTTCCGCTAAATTTAGAAAAAACACACACAAAAAAAGCTTAAGTTGCGTTTTAAGACACGGCTGAGCAGTGCAGAGAGTGAATTGGCGCAGGGTGGAAAGGCAGTGGCGCTTAGCGCTTCCACCCCTGCTTATATTGAACAATTTTTGTGCCAGAGTAATGTTACAATGATAATATATAGCAAAAACTATGGTTATATCGAACAAAAATAGCAGCCGCTACCGATATATCGAACTGCCAAGACCGCCGTCTTGCTCTGCAAGCTGGCTTTCTCCCAGCGCGAGCGGCCGCATTGGGGGAAAACCAACTTACAAAACACGCTTGTCTCTTTTTTTTTTTTTTTGACAATTACGTTAATTGTTTGGAAAACAAAAAAGAAAAAAAATCTTTTGCGGAGCGAGCGGAGAGAGGTGCTCCGTGCTTCCTCTCCCCGCTCCGTCCGTTAAAGAGAATATGTTTTGTTTTTTTCTTCCGGAGCTGCTGACGCGCGCCCGGAAGAAAAAAAAAATCAGCTTGCTTCTGCTAGCTGGCTCTTCCCCAATGCAGCCGCCTGCCTTAGGGGAAAGCCAACTTGCAGAGCAAAACGGCTCTGCAGGAGAGTGATCTCCTGCTCGGACGAGCTCCTTGCTCTGCATAGTTCGGCGCTTAATGCGCAAATATGGAAGGCAGCGGCCTCAGCATTTTGGAGTCCGTCGATAGCGCAGAAAAGTATCGTCATCGCGGATGCGATGACGAAAAAGCAGCAGGAGATGCAAGACTATTTCACTGTGTAATATGTCAGCAGAAAGTGGATTTTTGAGAGTCAAATTCATCAAAAATGTTATATCGAATTACACGATATATCGAACTAATCCCGTTTTTTGCGAGTTCGATATATGCGGGTTTGACTGTATAATAGAACCTAACTGCAATTCAGATAAAGCATACAAGAATTTTCTCAATGACTAGTACATGGTGGTAACATCCTGATAATGCAGGAACAAGCCTATCTTTTATATTTTTATTGCTTGCCATTACCGAGGTTAATCAGTCATTGTCATTTATAAAAATTCACCTCACCCATAACACAATTTTGTTATTTTTCCCTTGAGATATCACACCCAACCATGCTGCAATGATGACCAGTATGAACTATTTGCTATCTGTATTATCTTAGATTCTGTGGATACAGAAATGGACGAGCTTGAAAGCAAATTTTATTGAATAGTAAACTCTGTCAGATTGCGCATGTTTACACATGTGCTTTATTTGGTGTCAACTATTTTGTGCTATGTTGTCAAGGCTAGCGTAGCTGCGACAGTGCTTTAACTGTCAAAGCTAGTTGCGCGATAGCACTTGAATGAGAATAAACACGAAGCCACGTGTTTTTGCAGCAGTGCCAAGCTGAAGCACGGTGGAAGCTACACTTGCCTTGACAATGCAGCACAAAATGGTTGATGCCGAGTACGGTGCAGGCAATACAAGTTACAGAACTCCTCCACGGTTCCTTTGCCGCCCCGTTGGTTTTTTAAGAGATCTATCCTTTTATCTTACAAATCGAGAAAAAAATAGAGCTCATGAAAACTGGAGGCATGGAATGTTGATTTCTGAAGGACAGGCAGTATCAACTCTTGCTCACATCACGAGTTTTTGCTAGAATTTCAATATACATACTCTTGTGGGCCCCTGTCTCCTGCATCCAGAGGGCAGAGGCGCTGGAGCTTGAGGTACTCTAGGTCCAAGATGTCGGTGTTTAGGCAGTACAGCTCGAACAAGGGGTGCTTTGTTACACAGGTCACCCCCTGGTCACTGCACATGCGCGCCACATTGTGCAGCTCCCTGCAGCACACCGACTCCTTGACCGTCTGCATTGGTCTGCACATGCTGCCGCAGGAGCACCTGTTAGTACAAAGACATTTGTTTTTCTATTTATTCACCCTTAATATTCTCAAGACCAAAAAGTGTGTGGCATGTACAAATATGTTCGTGAAAAAGTACTGAATTCTCACAATCTTCGCAATGTGTGTTCTTTAATATTTGTTTTGCAAGCAGCCGCAGTAGACTACATTCCTTCAGGAAGGATTGGTAGCCGAGCGAGTTGGCGCTCCGCAGCCTGGTGCACGCTGCAACGCAACATCAAATCGCAGAACCAGCTGGGATGCTGGGCTCAATGTCCATCCCTCCCCTGTTCGATATGGATGAGCATCGTACCATCGTGTACCGCTACTGCGTGACGCACTGTACTGGCACAATGTCTCGGCTATGGCGTGAAGCACCGTTGCTACGTTACGGCAGGCCGACTTCAGTGATAAGCGTGAGCAAAGATGCTACCGGAGCGAGCGCAACACTTTGAGCGGGACCGCTGCGCACAAGCAAAAGGAAACCGTCGTGCAAAACCACCTCAGGCTTGTAGCATGGTAGCACCGTTTACGTACACACTCGCATGGAGCAGACTAGTGCAGATTGTGCTGCCTGCACAATCGAGCCCTCGCACGGGAAAATCTTTTCGAAGGCCAAACGCGCTTTTGGTTCCAAACTTGCCTTTTTTAAACATCTTTCTGTCCTTTCCATAAAAGCGCTTCGTGGCACATTCATTGGCTGTGTTTGTGCGTTCGTACCACTTTTGGAAAGCCGCCGTTGCGAGCGTACTCTAACTACCGATCTCTGTTAGCGCGAGCGTCCCTTCGACAAAATCACGTTTCGCACGCTATCAACAAAAGTAACAAGCTAATAAGGAAAGAAAAAGTGAGTGTGGTGTGCATGCTAACACCACGACCTGGTTTAGACGACGTACTTTCATGACCCACGACAGCGCGGCTAGCGCGCTGTCATTAAAACGTCTCGCTGCTTTAGCGCGCATGCGTGCGCAAATGCATTCGCTGATTTTTCTATGATTAGGCTCACCAATTCGCCGTGCCACACGCGCCCGGCTGCTGGTGGAAGTGGGCTGCCTGGCATTTCCGAAGTGTTGGAGGATTCCTTGTCTGTTGTGGACAAGGAGCGAGAAGGGTCATACAAATACGGTTCCAGGCCGAATCGCTTCTCGGCCACCGTAGCCACTAGTGATGTGGCGGCGTCTTCATCTTCGCTAATGTCATCGTCGTACCCACCGCCGCCGCCACCACTCTCGTCATGTTGGTCGGCCATCCCGCACTCGAGGCAGCTCTGCCAGCTCCGCTGTATCTACAGCCCTCGGGTACTTCGACTAAGCGAGATGTGTAACGCGTTGACGCCTCCAAGTGGCAAAACTCGTAACTACGGTACGCTTGGCCCTCCGAGGCATGGTGACGTCAAGACGTCAGCCGGATCTCCCAAGATGCATCGCGCTCTTCGCTGGCCGATTTTGAAGCACTCGCCAAAATCCCGACATTTAGAACCAAAAATATAGCCATCCAAAAAATACAGCCATCTGCTCAAGATACGACCATGCGATTATTCTTTACACGCTTCGCTGATCATATTGAACTTATTTCTTGATGTTTTCTGTATATTTCATGTCTTGATTCTGTATCCCTTTAATGCACTATGTTTTGTTCCAAATCATGAAATTTTGTGCCCACAAAATATTTTAGAAATCCACACTTCGCAAAATATTCAGCCCGCGAAAATGAAGTCATTCACAGCACATTACTCTGGCTTCTCAAGTTAGTGTTATTGAATTACAACAACTGATTAACACAACAAGCTGCACAAGCACACAAGTCTAAGTTGTCAATACATCTTATAGCTTTCTTTTGTAGAACAAGTAACTTGCAACAAGTTTTTGATACTGTTCCTGACCAATAAACTTAATAAAGACGGACCAATAATGGTTGACCATAATGCATTCTACAATCATCCTCCACATCCAATAGATTAGTCCAGAAACAGGCATCTGGCTGGTCCCAATTTCAGCATTTGTGCATATGGCACGTGCCTTGCACGCTTTACGATTGGACAAACATGCATCTGCCAGGGCTATGACGATCACGCACTGGGCTGTGATTTTGTGAACATTGGCACGGTGCACTTGTTCTACCAGTTTCGTTGTAGAAACCTCAAATGCTGGTAGTTCCTTTAGTGCAAGATATAATCCAAAATAACCCGGTACATTATGCAAAAACTGCTCGTGCAACAACCCACCCGTCTTGATAGTAACAGCCGTCATCGCAGTGTTGCCGCTGGAACCGTCTAACCCTGATCCATTCAGGCAGGATTTGGAACACAGCCCTTGTCTAGCATTCGCCAAAACGGTTCCACTTTGTCGGGCAGCAAAGTCATCCCGCACATCTGAGACAAAACAAGCGAAATATTGTGAATGATGCACGAAAGAATATACAATATTGTCTCATTAAAACTTTGGTTTGGGCTAGTTGGTCCATGGTAGGTATAAGGTTTAAAAAGCGCTAGAACAGACAGGGACAACAGAAAATAACACAAGTCGACTAGGGACAAGGGCTGTCGTTTGTGTTATTGTTTGTGTGTCCCTGTCGTTTGTGTTATTTTCTATTGTCCCTGTCTGTTTGCGCTTTTAAACCTTATACCTACAACATTGTCAACAAGCCGTCGACCGAGACCACCATGAACCTGGTTTACCATAGAGCCCACAAAGCATTAAGTAATTTCCATGGGCTCTCCTCAAAACACCTCCACGCCTCGAAATAAAAAAAAAAAGTTAGGCAAAAAAAAACACAAAAACATAACAGTTTGATCATGCTGACAGACTGGTAAGTACAGAATCTGTGATAGGCCTTCGAGGCCCTATCACAAATTCTTACAGCGCGATAGGCCTTCAGGCCTATCACGCTGCGGAGAGTCATACGAGTTAGCGCCTCACTTCATTTTTATGTATATAAAACGTTTTGACAACAAAGCGCGTGACAGCGCCCAAAGAGGTCGCTTTTGTGCGTTCCGAACGTGGGTCCCTGGGTAGCTCAGTGGAGCAAAGCACTTCTTCTCACAGCTGCAAAGTGGTAGAGTTCAAATCCTGCCAGGAACTAAAGTGTTTTTATATGGTTACCTATAGTGGCGTAACGCTTTTCGGTCATTTTCGTTACAGCTAACTGTTGCTGCCAGCCAGTTACTAAAACGTTGCAGAACTCTATACAGAAATCAACTAACAAAACACATTCTGTGTTAAATAAAAAATTTAATGGAAAGCACAATAGCATGGCTACATACCTGTTCCCGTGGAAACTGCCTCGGTCGCCGGACTTCTGTCGGATCTGGCGGCTCTGCACATGCAAGCGATTCCAACATTTTAGTTGTTGGCACCTAACCATAAAATGCCACGAAGACAACAGACCAATCTTAACGGCCACTGCCGCACTGTGCCGATCGTCCAGCCTCTTCGGAAACCTGTGGCTCTGGCAAAGAATGTGGTCCGGATTCAACGTGCCGCCAGCGACTGAACGCCGAAATTGCCAGTTTACCAAGGTACATACCTGCATTGAAGTGTGAAGGTGACCTTTGTCATGTCTGTAGTAATCTGGCAATTCAGCAGATCGAAATGAAGAAAGTCAAGAGAAAATGTTCAGAAGTGTTCCCAGCTACAAAAAGAAATGCTATCGGCAACATACCTTTCAGATAAGCTGGAACTAGGCTGCTAGGCTCTTCGTCCTGTTCAGCATAATCTGGTGGTTCTGCAAGTGGAAGCACAGCATAGTGAAATCTTAGCTTATGCTGAATCACAATGAAAACAACACTATAGACCGACACGCTGTTTCCAAACAAGCCCGTATTTGCCCACACCAGGT
>JAZHYW010040099.1:0-50281 GCA_037355805.1 Ixodes ricinus
CTAAGACGTGTCTTGCTTCACTGCAGGTCAGTTTTCGCCTGTTTCTTACAACACGAAATTGCTCTCTTTGCTATTGCTGCTGCTGCTGCCAAAGTGTGATTTGAAGTGTGGTTTGAGTGCTATTATGGGTCTGGATGAACAATGTCCTGTGTGTAATGAAGTTTTCGCTTCGTCAGATCGGCCAATCACGTGCAGTGATTGTGGATCTGGATACCACACTGGAAAATGCGCAGGGATCACAGAGAACACTGTTAAAACAAAGGGCGAAAGTTATCGCAAAGCGTGGCGTTGTGCGACATGCCGACGTTCTAAGTCACAGTTACAACTATCTCAGAAACCAGCTGATGAATCGGAAGTGCAGGATATACGGATATGGCTGAAAACTATCAACGACAAGCTGGATCAACTACTTCCGCTAAAGGAAACGGTTGAGAGTATGGAAGATTCCATTCAGTTCATGAGTGAAAAGTTTGATGACCTTCTTAAACGGACGGAAAATAACGAGCGGGATGTCCTGGATCTAAAACGGAGGGTAGAAGTGATCGAGAGGCGGGAGGGTGAAACTGCCCAACTAAGCAGCGAAGTCGATAATCTTGAATGGAGGAGCCGTACGGCTAAATCTTGAATTTCATGGAATTCAGCAAACGGCAAGGGAAGACTTGCTAGGGAAAATAAATGAAATAGCGGCGCATATCGAACTTCCACAACTTGTGGAAAGTGACGTTGTAGCAATTCACCGTCTGCCATCTCGGAAAGACAAGATACCGGTCGTAATCTGTCGTTTCGCGACGCAAGCTAAACGAGATCTCTGGTGGCAGAACAAAAATAAAATCCGCAGTTCTAGGTGACGATTCATATGTACTGGAAAATCTAACAAAAAGAACGCGCGATTTGTTGTTTGAGACAAAAAACTGGGCAAAGGCAAATAACTTCAAGTATGTGTGGCACAGCAACGGAAGGGTTCTTGTGCGCAAGATTGACGGGGAACGACCACTGGTGATCTCTTCTGTTTACGACCTTGAGAAACTGTAGTTAAAAAGGGACAAAAAAACCGCAACAAGTAAACATGACGTGTACGCACAATGAATCCTACGTGCTGCCACACAATTTTGAGAAATATGTAGGTAAAGCATATTTGAAATCTTTCAAATGTTTTCATTTGAACGTAAGGTCAGTGAAAAATAAAGAATCTGATCTCTTTCTTTTCTTTGAACAGTTAAATCAGGAATTTGACGTAATAATGTTGACCGAAACATGGTCCACGGATGACACGAATGTTTTCCGTCTTCCTTCATACAATACTTTTTATTTAAATCGCAGTAGCGGTCGAGGTGGTGGAATATGTATATTAGTGAAAAAGGCTTTGAATTGTACACTAATACAAACTTTTAGTGCCATTACAAGTGATTACGAGTTTCTGGCACTCGAATTGCAGAATACGATACTTGCTGTTTGTTATCGTCCCCCGAATGGTACTATGACGCCCTTCTTAGATTACTTGGAAACATTTTTTTGTTATGTGAATAAAAATAATCTCGATTTGATTTGTGGAGGAGATGTCAATATAAACATGCTAGCAAATGACTCTTCAAAAATGAGGCTAGATGTTTTGTTGAATTCCCATGGTCTTTTTAACGTGATCAATCTTCCTACAAGAGTAACACAAAATTCAGCATCTTTAATTGATATCTTCTTTACAAATATAAGCTCAGACCGAACTAAATCAGGAGTATTTGCTTATAATTTAAGTGACCACTTACCTATATTTGTATGCACAAAAGTACATGCACGCAGAAAAATTAAAGAGTTGACATGCTTAATCCGACAAATGAAGGAAAAAAATCTCAGAACATTTTGTGAAAAAATTGCCGAGGTTTCTTGGGATTCCGTTTTCAGATCAAATAATGGAAACGACGCTTATGAAGAATTTCTTAATATCTTGAAGCCCATATATGCATCTAGTTTCCCTCTCGTACATATAAAACAAAATACAAAAACACGAAAGCCTTGGGTAACTGCGGAGCTTTCAGCAAGAATAAAAAAGAAAAACATTCTATTCAACGTTTTTATTAAGACTAAAGATCCAAAAACACTTCAGGAGTTCAAGTCGTATCGAAATCGCTTAGATAAAGACTTAAAAAAAGCGAGGCGTGATCATTTTTTCAATTTATTTGGTTCTGCTTCTGGGTGTATTGATCAGATGTGGAAAAGACTTAATTCTGTCTTGAATTATAAGACTTCCCGTGACTCTCTTCATAAGATAAAACTAAATGGTATTGAAGTATCCGGTAAACCGCTTGCAGATAGCTTTAATAATTATTTTGTGAACGTTGTGGATAAACTAACGTTAAATACCGACCTTAGACATATTTCACACAATGATAGCTCAATTTTTCTTGAACCTGTAAGTGAAGAGGAAGTCATCGATATATTTGGAAATTTGAAAAATAGTAATGCTGAAGATATTGATAGTATGCAGGTAAAGCCATTTAAACATGCTGTTTTCTCTCTTGCACCATGCATAGCGCATATTTTTAATCTTTGCCTTAGTCAGGCGGTCTTTCCAATAAAAATGCAGGTTGCGCGGGTCACAGTGCTTTTTAAGAAAGGTGACAGGAATGACATGGGAAATTACAGACCAGTATCTATCCTACCAGTACTCTCAAAGGCATTCGAAAAGGTTATTCTTAAACGATTTAATAAATTTGAAACAAAACATCACCTGCTAATTGACTCTCAGTATGGGTTTCGTAAAAACCTCAGTACAGAGCTTGCTCTACTTGCGCAGAAAGAGCACATTCTCTCCGAATTAGAAAAAGGAAATATAGTCTTAGGTCTGTTTGTAGACTTTACAAAAGCCTTCGACCATATTAATCACGAACTTCTCATACAAAAACTAGAGCGATATGGTATTCGGGGAATAGCAGCATCGCTTATTCGATCCTATTTACAATATCGTAGTCAAATCGTTAGCTTGGATGACTCTCTATCGGACCCTCTACAAGTTTCTTCTGGCGTACCACAGGGCAGCATTTTGGGCCCCTTTCTTTTCAATATGTATGTAAATGATATCGTAAGTATTTCTTCTAGTGCCAAATTTATTAATTATGCGGACGATACCAGTATACTTTTAGCCGGCAAATTACCCGATGAAATAATTGACCTCGCGAATTCGACTCTACTTAGGCTAGAAGACTGGACAAAAGGTAATGGTTTAAAAATAAATGTTGAAAAGACAAAAGCAATTTTATTTCGTGGTAAAAACAAGAATATAGTCACAAGCAAAACAATTACTTTAAAATCTGCTCCTGTCGAGATCGTGCCCTTTTTCAAGACATTAGGCGTCATATTTCAGGAAACATTGTCTTGGGACAATCATATAAATTCAGTGATGACTAAACTGTCGCAGATACTCGGCGTGACATATCGGAATAGGTATATACTCCCACGTAACATTATGATCTTAATATATAATTCACTATTTTCTTCAAGACTCAACTACTGTCATTTAGTCTGGGCTTCGTCCACACAAGAAAATCTTCTGAAAATGCATATATTACAAAAAAGGTTTCTGAGAATGGTAGAAAAGGTGCCTAATCATTATCACACACAATCCCTATTTACAAAATATAATGTAATGCCTATAACAAAAATGTATGATTTCCGCCTCTGCAAACAATATAAACAAGAAACAAGAAATAACATTTGCCTTTTAAGAAACTTGGCAAAACTAAAACCACATGTTGCAGTACATAACACGCGAAAAAATGAGCCTTGGAAAATAGACACCTGTAGAACAAGATACGGCTTAGAAATGATACAAAACAAATTACCAAGACTATTAAATAAATTACATGACAAAAATATTCAGCCAGAACATATTTCTTTTAAAGAATTGCGTAACGTTTTCAGAATGCTTTAAACTCTTGTACTGAAAAAGGGGGGGGGTATAATTTGTTTCCAAGAACTTCTATTGTTTCATTTTTTTGTTGATCTTTTTTTGTGTGTGTGAATGAAACGACTTGTCACTATATAATAATTTTATTTCTATGATGCACAGTTTATTATATTTTGTGTGTAAACAGATTCATCATTGTGTGTCCATTTTTATTTGTATTTCTAAGTGTATAGTTTATTATCTTTTCTGTATTTTTATCCTTTTTGTGTGAAAAGATTCGTCACTATGTTTCCATTTTTATTTCTATAGTTTATTATCTTATCTTTGCCCCGACGCTGCCAGTATGGGGGCCTTCGGCTTTGTCAAGCTGTCTATTTGACAGCTTTTTCTGCAGGCCTCCTGCATCATGTATTTTTGGTGCAAAATAAAACATTATTATTATTATTATTATTTGTACTGGGTTTCGGAATTCTGCCTAATAAATCTTTATTATTATTATTATTATTATTATTATTATTATTATTATTATTATTATTTTATTATTATTATTATTATTAATATTATTATTATTATTATTATTATTATTATTATCTATTATTATTATTATTATTATTATTATTATTACTTCTGGAGCAACAGTTCAACCGCAGACGTCGCAACTTCATCGCCGACGTTCAGGTGAATGGCTTCCCGATCGCATTGCTCATCGATACCGGATCAGAGGTGTCCATTCTTTCTGACGCCCATTTTAACCGCATCAACGGAGATGGACAAATTCAACTGATGAAGCCAACGCGCACTTTGGTGCACTACCTTCAAGGGTCTATTCCGGTTTTGGGCTGTTTTCATGCCAATGTCATTTTTAAGAATCGTTTCGCAACTATTCTTTTTATGTTGTTCGCAAAGGTCGGTCCTTACTCGGCACTGATGCTGTGCATGAGCTCAAGCTCATTTTGTCGGGCGTTCAGCTAAAATGTTTTCATATCGATGCAGCTACTCCCGGACATCTAAACCCCGGAGTTTCGAAGACACCATGCGCAGCGGCTGCCTCTTCTCCGCCCAGTTCGTCCAATGCCTCTAACACACTGGTCTACAGCTGCACGTGCGTCTGGCTCTCACGGCAACCAGTTTGCGTCCACAAAAGATCCGTCGACATCCTGTACATCACCACCGGATCCAGAGTCTTCGTCGGTGAGGGACTTTTCAAAACTTCCTCCCGGTTTTGAGGAGTTCGAAGAACTGTTTTCCCCTGAGTTGGGTTTGGTAAAAAATCAGACACATACAGTCACTGTTCGTCACCATATTCCACCGGTTCAAGCGAAGCTCCGTCGATTGCCAATCATGTTACGTGAGTCGGTCACTGCCGTGATTCAGAAGCTAGAGCGACAGGGAGTTATCGAGCGCATCAACGCGTCCGAATGGGTTTCCCCCATAGTTGTTGTGAAGAAGAAGGACGGTGACATCCGGATGTGTGTTGATTTGCGAGCGCCCAATCGCGCGATCGTCATAGACGCATTTCCACTCCCTCACATTGATGAACTTTTGAGCTCGCTCAAGGGAGCGTCGCATTTTTCGAAGCTTGATCTTGCATCCGCATATCATCAGGTGCGGCTTGACCCAAAAAGTCGGGATCTCACAGCGTTTATAACGCATGAAGGCCTGTTCCGTTTCAAACGAGTTTGCTTCGGCCTGGCATCCGCACCAGCTGCATTTCAACAAGTTATGTCAAACATCCTCAGGGACTGTAGGGGGGTTCAATTTTACTTGGACGACGTCATAGTGTACGGGTCATCGCCACAAGAGCACGACGACAATTTGCGTGAAGTCCTCAAGAGGATCATGAAAGCAGGAATGAAGCTCAACAAGAAGGCCGTCTTCAAGGTTTCTGAGCTTTCCTTTCTTGGCCATCGTCTGTCAGCGGAAGGCGTAGCGCCCCTTCCGTCCAAGATTGACGCGGTGTTGAATTTTCCCGTACCAACCGAACCTCCCCAGTTGAAGGCATTTCTTGGCTTGGTGGAATACTACAGTAAGTTTATTCCCAACTGTGCGACGGTTGTCGAACCTATGCGCCGTCTCTTGCGCAAAGGCGTTTCGTTTCTCTGGTCCTCAGATGTGGAGGCCAGCTTCCAGAAGGTTAAGACCTGCCTGCGACAAGCACCCATTTTGTCAATGTTCGACACCACACTTCCGGTTGTCGTTTCAACCGACGCTTCAAACTACGGCTTGGGAGCTGTTCTTCAGCAACAGCATGGACAACATCTGAAGACTGTCGCGTTTGCGTCTCGTTCTCTCACTGAGACAGAGCGCAAGTACTCAACGGGCGAAAAAGAAGCTCTCGCCATCCTATGGGCTTGCGAAAAATGGCACGTATACCTCTGGGGTCGACAATTCACCATCCGCACCGACCACCAAGCTCTTGTAGCCCTAATGTCTACTCAAGGGACAGGAGTCCGTCCACACCGTATCAGCCGATGGACGGCGAGGCTTTTCAACTACAATTTTCTCATGGAGTATCGTAAGGGCAGTGACAACCTCATCGCAGACGCTCTCTCTCGCCTACCTGTGTCCGACACTGAAGATGGCACGACGTTCAAGGAAGAGGTTGTTTCGATTGTTTGTGCCTCCCTCAACCAGAAGGATTTCCAAGAGGCTACGTCAAGAGATCCGGTGCTCTCAAGGGTCATGACCTATATCTCCTCTACATGGCCCTCTGAAAACCAGTTGCCTTCGGAATTCAAGCAGTTCTACGTTGTTCGTGATCAGCTCTCAGAGATCGACGGACTTTTGTTCCAAGGAGAAAGGATTGTCGTTCCTTCTAGCTTGCGAGACCACGTCATCGAGATTGGCCATGAAACTCACCAAGGGATAACGAGGACCACGAGCCTCATCAAGGACCTCTACTGGTGGCCTCACATCAATCAACACATCAAACAATTTGTCCAGAATTGTACAGTTTGTCAAGCGACGGACAAGCCTGCCAAGGCATCCCCTGCACCCCTGCAGCCTGTCGAGTTTCCCTCTCGTCCATGGACGAAGTTGGGAATGGACATCGTTGGCCCTTTCGAACGTGCTCCGCCTAACGAACGTTTTTTTATAACTTTGATTGACTACCACAGCAAGTGGCCGGAGGTGGCTGCGGTTCAGAGCGTAACAACTGCTTCGGTGATTGATTTCCTGCGGTCCATCTTCGCGCGGGAGGGACTTCCGGAAGAAATCACCACGGACAATGGTCCACAGTTTACCTCAAGGGAGTTTGCAGAGTTCTTGAAAACTCATGGCATAAGGCATGTGAAGTCGTCCCTCTACCACCCTCAGGCGAATGGGCAGGTAGAAAGATTTAACCGCGTTCTGAAGTCAATCGTTCAGCTAGCTTTGGTACAACATCGTCGTCTACACGACGCCGTCGTTGAGTATTTGGGTGTCTACCGTAACACTCGCCATGCTGCTACAGGAGAAACTCCTGCGTTTCTTTTGCACGGTCGAAATCACCGTACACGCCTGCATCTCACAGGTCGAGCAACTCCCGAACCTCGTCATCATAGAACCACAGTTCAACAACAGCTTCCTACGTTGGTTAAGAACTACCAGGAGAAGATGAAAAAGTATTCTGACTCACGGCGTGCCGTGAAACAACCATCTTTTGCCCCTGGACACACAGTGAAGGTCTTTAAGCCAAGACACAAAGGAAAACTTCAAATGAAGTACTCATCGCCACAAAGGATTCACCAGCAAGTTGGTCCGGCAACCTATAAGTTGGACGATGGGACAACTTGGAACGCAGAAAAATTAACACGTTCAACGTTGCATCCTCAAAAGGCCAGGTCGTCGTGGTCTAAAGAAGACGAGCTCTTTCCTGTGATTCCTACCCCAGTTCCAGTAAACATTCCTGGAATATTTCCATCTCCTGTACCCGAGCCTGCAGTAACAGGTCCCCGAAGACCGACCTCCATGGTACCAGATCCTCCCGGTCCCGAGCATGCTGCTCCAGATGATTCAGAACCGAGTACAAAGGGTGCTCCTGGGCCAGAGTCAGTCCCGTGTCCAGTTCCCCAGGACATCTCCGAGGCCGCAACTCCCATAGTCACGCCTCCCTTCAGTCCGGCGTCGAGTCGCACGGAGACTGCGATTCCTGATGTGTCGCTACCACACTGCACTTCGGCATCGAGCGACGTGGAGGTGGCGTCCGAGGCGTTTCTTCAGCTTGGTCAGCCACTGGGGCAGCAGCCTACGAAGCGAGCTTTAGCTGACGAAAAGAAATACGCTCTATTTATTGAAAATTTTGAAATAGAATACAACGGGGCGATCACCAACAATAAAGGAATAATTAAAGGAGCTTTCGTCGAATACTACCTACAACTCTTTGGAGAAAAGGCCATTCCGCCGGGATTTTCAAAATTAAACAAATTTATAGAGCTTATGCCTAAAACTTGATGAGGACACCAAGACTTGGTTGGAAGAGGACATAACTGAAGGGAGGTGGTTCAGACGATAAAGTCTTTGGCAAGCCAAAAACGCCAGGGCCAGATGGCCTTTGTGCCGTGTTCATCAGAAATTTAAAAGTGATCTAAGCCCATTATTGTTACGTACTTTTTGTGAGGAGCGTATGACAGTCAACGACTATCGCGTTCGTTTGGGAAGCCCACACCATTTTATTACAGAAGTCCGACGACGTCACGAAAAAACTTAAGATCACCGGGTATCCACCTATTACATTGTGCAATATCGAGTATAAAATTTTTACAAAGTTCCTCACGCGTAGACTTCAGAAGTATTATTTGTACCCTAATTGGAGACCACCAGTCATGTGGAATAAAAGGAAGGTCCATTCAAACCAAAGTTCATATCGCGAGAAGCGCTTTGGAAACCGGGGGAGAAGGCCATGTGACCATGATTCAACTCGACTTCTAGAAGGCTTTCGACCAAGTTCGACATGACGTACTGCCGCGTATCTTAACGCACGTTAATGTAGGAAGTGTCATCTGAGGAGCGGTAGCCATGGCATACAAGGGATGTGTCACTAGGCTTGTGTTAAATAGTCATGTTTCCAAATGCAGAGCAGTGCGACAGGATGTGCCCTCCCTCCCTTATTGTCATCAGTGCGACAGGGATGCCGCCTCTCATCCTTATTGTTTTCACTGTATATAGAACCTTTATGTTTAAGAGTAGCTGCCAGCAAGTACATTAGAGGGCTAAGATTAAACGAAGTTGAAATTAAAGTGTCGGCGTATGCCGATGATGTCGCCGTTTTCTGTAGTGATGAAAAGAGTGTAATGGAGACTGTTGCGTTAACGAATGAATTTTTTGTAAAGCCACGGGAGCCCAAATCTACTGGGGGAAATGTTGTGGGCTGTGGCATGGTAGCTGGACGTTAAAACCTCAGTACCTTACTGGCATATCCTGGAAACCCACACCATGTACGTATCTCGGCGTGCCTATACAGTACTACCGGAATAGCACACCGTACTGGACCGAAGTATCGAAATAGTTAAAAACTAAGGCTAACACTTGGGCCAATCGAAACATCTCTGTATTCGCACGAGTCACAGTGTGCAATGTATTCCTGGCAGCTGAATTGTGGTACGTGTTGCAGGTCCTTGCGTGCGCACGCATAAAGATACAGAGATTCGACAGGGTGTTCGCCACATTTTAATCAGGAAATCGAGTTGGGAAAGGATGAACAGGGACAACCTCTTTCGGAGAGTAAAAGTACGGAGGTATGGGCCTATATGCACCTTTTTGTTAGAAAGATTGTTTCACGCTTCTTTTTTCTGCGTGACCAGTATCACCCTTCTTGCTCACTGTAATCCAGATGAGACTGGCGAACGCCCTGACATCATTGGTAGTAACCAGTGAATGTACCGAGCCTCCAGCACTAACGGGATACTTGAAAGAAGTGATAAAGGCAGCAGTGTTTTTGCAAGCACGCTTTTCAATGGAGTATCTGAGAAGTATCACAAAGAAGCGGCTAAGCTGCGACCTGGTTCAAATGTTGTTTCCAGCACCGCTCTATCGCTCGCTATACAGCCAATGCCCCGAACAAGATGTGCTTTGTCGGGTAAAGAAGATGTGCGTCCCACCTGCTGTTCAGTCACTCTTTTTTAAGTTGCACAGCGGCACACTACCAGTCAAACCATGCCCAGAGGAAAAGGGAATCTTCGTTCCTTGGGGTTGAACTGTCTTCTTTGTAAGACTCCTGAAACCATCGAAAATGTTTTCTTGTATTGCTGGGACGCGGTATTCTTCTGTGACATCTTTCAAAGAACACTAAAAAAAGATTTGGATTTGACCTGCAAAACTGTTTGATACCTGCCAGTCGAAAAGTATGATATGGTCCCGTATGACCTGTTCTATGGTGCTTGGTTCGTTTAGCGTTTGGAAGACGCGTATGGAATTTCGACATGCTGATCCCAAAATCAAATATGTGCACAAACATTGAAACATTGAACATTGAAACATTGAAACATTTCTTTATTTCCATCAACGATGGGGAAAACCAAAGGAAAAAGCTGCTATTTGCAGCTTGACCGGCCTCTTAGGTACCCCTACAAGGCACGCAACACTAACACACAAATAGAAAAAAAACAATAGAAGGTATGTTTTAAGTATTATACAATGCAAGAGATATCATTTCTTCTCACTGACATAACATCAATTCCTAATGATGCAATATGATTTAGTAGCTCGGGAAGTGCATGTTTAATTCTTTGACGTCCAAAGTTAGTTCGTGATTGTGGTATATGCCATGGATGTATCTGACGTGTTTGACAAATGGAATCGTGCAAACGAAGGTCCGCAATAGCGAGAAAGTATCATATTTACCTTTCATGGCAGACTGGAATGTTAATATTAATCGTTGTGAATAAATCTTTAAAACGTCAAGTAGGGAGTACCTCTCAAACAGAGGCAAGGATGGAGAGGTTGAAGAGACATTAGCTATGGCTCGTAGAGCTTTTTTTTTTGCAATATTCGAAGTAAATTTATCTTCGTTGTGCCGGTAGACCCCACACTCGGTGCGCGTAGCATAGGATGGGATAGAATAGTGATTTAAAAAGTTAAATTTTGACACTTGTGGGTAAAATGTTTCTATATTTATTTAACACACCCACTATTCTAGAAAGTTTAGTGCGAAAGTGTCTAATATGGTCGTTCCAAGACATGTTATAAGAAAGAAATAAACCAGGAGTTTTTACATTTTCAACATATTGAATAATATCAGTGCCGTATTTCAGGAGAGAGGATGAGGTTGTTTGAGTTCTGGAATGTAGTTGGAATATTATATCCTTGCTCTTGCTAGCGTTTATATGAAGGGAATTTTTAGTACACCAGGTTTTAATTTTGAAAGGACATTATTTGTTTTGCTAATAAGATGTTCACTATTTGTATCAGAAATGATAATACTTGTATCATCTGCATAAATAATAAAATCTACATCAGGGTCAATAGCAACTATATCGTTTATATAAAAAAGAAATAAAAGGGGACCGAGAACACTTCATTGAGGTTGTTATGGAGGTTCAATCTCTGATCTGCAGGAGTGCAGATACTGCGCCTGACTGGGCACAATTGTTTGACGAGATTAAGAATATGAAAGAACATTAGCACGCCCACAAGTGCTGGGCAAGTGTGTTGTACTTGAAATCGCACTTTGCGCTGCATCGTTGTGACCAATAAAGAAAAAAAACGATTAGGTTCAAAGAAAAATGGAGTTTTCCGACGCTTCCTTTTCTCCTTCTTTCCGGCTGCAAGAGAAGAAACAGTGGGTCTTGAGTTGTTCTCAATAACTCAGTTTTAGCGATTGAGGTAGCCATTTACTAAGACTGCAAGACTCCGGTGCCGAAAACCCATGGTTTGCCAGCCTTTAAGTTTAATTTTTATAAATTGTTAATATTCAGAGATATTACTTTTGGGTAAATAATTATGTTTATGCAAGAGCACATTATACCAATGGGATTTCTAGAATGTCATCACACCATGGCTCACGAGATATTTGGGTGAATGCGAGTTCACCCCAGGTATCACCCTTGCCCGGTATCACCCTTGCATTAGCTGTCGAATCTATTCAGAATCGTTATGTCCCTTTCATCCTTTCGAACTATCATCGCATAGCCAGTGTAACTTCCAAAAAATCGTCCCCCTTCTTGCCTGATCTCTCTTTCCGAAGAAAAATATCTCGTTTATGTTTATTTCACAAGATTTATCAATCTAACCCCGCTCTCCGTCGAGCATTGTTTTTAGAACCCTCGTACATATCATCACGTGTAGACCATGACCTAAAGGTAGGGATTCCCCATTGCAGCACCTCAACTTTTAATGAATCTTTTCTGCCCCAGACCTCCACTGATTGGAATCGCCTTCCCGCACATATAGTCTCAAAAAACTAAGTGTTGATTATAAACATTTTATTACCAACTTTTTAACAAATAATGCGTAGCGCGTGTTTTTTTTTTGCGTCACTCAACTATGTTATTTTTATGTGTTAACCGTCCTCTTTCCTCTGTAATGCTTTCGGGCCTGAGGAAATAATGAATTAAATTAAATAAAACTCTTTCGTTTTCTTATTCGTACGAACGCGCAAAGATCAGCGTACTATTTAAAATCTGAAATATCGTTGCGCGTTAAAACAATTCGCTAGTTTTTTTGTTTTTTTTTCGAACTTGGTCAACACTTTCGACGAGCTTGCTTTGAAGTCGCGCCGAGCCCCGATACGAGCGAAATATTAGCTGTCTTCCTGGCAAACATTCATCACTCACATCACATCACTTTATTGGCTCAAAGACACCCGTTTTGGGGGTATTATTTAAGGGGTGGGGTGTACAAGATCAACATTTGAAAAAGTGCAACATAAATTCACTGAGATAAATGAATGGTGACATTTTCTTTGAAACTTGATGGGCAGTTGTTGGCAGCGATGTTAGCGGAAAGGTCGTTCCAGACTTCGGCTGCTCGGGAAGAAAGTGGGGCAGAAAAGGCGACTTTGCGGGACTGTAGGTGGGCGACCTGGAGCAGATGACTGGTGCGGTGGGACGTGCGTGCTGGGAGTACAATGTAAGGTGCGAAACAAGTGGAAAGTAAAACTTGTGAAATAGAGAGAGGCTGGAAATGCGGCAACGGCAAGAGAAAGTTAGCAAACATTCAGTTTTTAGGGACGATACACTGACATCGTACGAGTATGAAGCATGAATGAATCTGCTGGCGCGATTTTGAAGTGTTTCGAGTGCGTTGATAAGATATACTTGGTGTGGGCTCCAGACTGCGGAAGCGTATTCAAGTTGTGGTATGATAAGCGATTTATAGGCAAGTAATTTCACGTGCTGCGGTGCATGACGTATGTGACGTTTTAAGAATCCCAGGGATCTGTTTCCAGAAGAAATGATGTTAATAACATGCATGCGCCATGACACATCATTACATAGGGTGACACCAAGGTCTGCGCTGGGGGTTAAAATATACAGAGGCACTATCGCTAAGGAGGACTAAGGTCTGCTTTTACTCGCGCACGCCTCTCGGTTTTTTCCGGTCTAGTGCAGGAAGTTCTCATCGTTTGTGCACTGTACCCAACTCCAGACAAATAATCTATTGGGGGAGCTATTGGCAGTTCAGAGTCGAAATGCTGCCTTTAATCCTTCGAGATCATCGTTTTCCTAGAGTGTAGAGCAGCGGTCTCAAACTCATACGAGTGTGGGTGCCCGATAGACCAAATAGACCACCCCGAAAAGAACGAGGGCTAACGGGAAAAGGGGGAAATGGGGAAGGGGGTGCAATGTGTTTCTAGTTTGGGACGAAAAGCAAAGAACAAACACAAGCAGCCGACTGTCCCAGCGACACCCGATAATTTTTGTTTAGATACAAAACTTTATGCATTCTGCTTGCTGAAAGCTCATCGTTTTTCCCCCTTTAGGTTTTATTTGCGTATACTACGTCGTTGGGCCCCCAACTGCTGTTATCAAAATATTTAAAACACCATCATACCACAGTACTGACAGTGTTCAATAGAATGAGAGAAAGCACAATTGACTAGATTCAAAAGGCATAGCAAAAATATATATTGTTACGACAGTTTTTGCTTTGCTGGCGATTTTTCTAGTTGTATTATAAGATAATACTTTCGTTTTAAGGTATTGATTTCAGGTAGAAGCCAGAGATTATGGCTCCACCTTTGACCGTGTTGCTTCCCCTCACCATAAGTTTGTGCGCCGTGCAGCCGAGGTGACTCATTGAGAAAACAGCTAGCACTTGTACACCCTACTTGTAAGGTCATTCCGGTTGATTTTCAAGAGAAATCTCTAAGTCGCGAATATTTAGACAAAAATAATTGTTTGGCCCTTTCCCTCCCCCACCCTTTTAAGAAAAAGAAAAACAAACTAGAGCAAAATTTGTGAACAGAGCAGAGCCTTTCGAGTGGAAATGAATCGCCGATATAAAATTATTATTTATGGCGCATGGGGCGTTCGAGGCATGGGAACGAGGGCTCGCAGCCGCGGGATGACAGTGGGCCGCATCTCAGAGTGTCGCGGGCCACATGCGCTAAACGGGCCATGTGCTTGAGACCCCTGTTGTGGACTGTCAAAAAGAAATACGGTCGCTAAAAACAAAAAGATTGTCAACAGGACATGGAATGTTCGAATTTTCACGCAATCTTCATTTACGTAGCGAATTTCACCTGGTAAAATTTGCTGTCGTAGCAAACTTTCTGAAAAAATAAGAAGAGCAAACTTTATCAGGGTTAACGGCTGACGTGTACGCCGACGACCGAGTAAGCGATGCCCATTCTTGTGGCGCCATGTCCCCATAGGTGCAGCGAGCAGACGACAGATATACTCGTCTTCTAGCGCTGCACCTGTGGGTAGTGGGTTGTAGAACTTAGAATCATCGCTAACTCGGTCGTCTGCGTTCATCCTGAAAACGTTTGTTGCTATCATTCTGTCTTGAATAGGGGTTACTCCCTGAAATTTTACCCAATAAATTAACCACCTAAATGCACATTCGGGGAAAGTTTGAACTCTCTACGCGAAGGTAACGATTCTCTCCGCTCGTTTTGGAGAGCTGGGTGTATTGTAGACACCGCATTTATGTAGATATGTTCCGGGAACGCAAAACGCTTCTTAAGCCTACCTGTGTTCTATCGATATACCGTATTGCGTTGAACCGGCGTTGACCAGAGCGTACTTCAGAAACGATACGAATTTCTTTGGGCTGGTGTCTAGGAAGGAACCCTCATCGTTCACATAAAAGGTTTCGTAAAAGATTATGTCGCAGACGCCATCCGCGGGACCGATGAGCAGTTCTTCGCCGATAGTGCAAAAGATTGGCTTCTTTGGAATTGGCATCCCTGCAAAAGAAAGTACACTATTGAGGACAGCAATGAATTGGGACCGTGCGACACCCAAAGGAGGAGCACCGCTCCACTAAGACAGTCAGCGTGCGCGCTACGTCGCTTAGTGAAGCGCTGCCCGCTCCGACCACTCCTAATACGACCGCACCGTCACGGCAGCGTCTGCATCTTCCCATAATTCTTGTTTTCATATCTCGCTCCGGACACCGGAGTAGACCTTTGGTACCTTAACATTCGGAAATCTGTCAACATCTGGCGTTGCACTACATCTGTTTTCGCGTTCTTCGATCACCAGGTGTGGCTGGGAGCTCGGGATTCATCGTGTCCCTCGCAGTTGCAAGCGGTAACGACGGCAATACACCGCAGTATTTCTTGTCTATCTGCGATGTAATATGCATTTACGAAGCGCTTGTGTGTGTGACGGTCCACAAATCACTACGTGAGAACATTCACCTGTGCCAGTAGTTTATATCTACATGATAAATATTTTAACCTCCCATTATCATATTTGCGCTACGCTTGCTCGCAGATCGAGTAGACGTACTAGGACTGATATGATCGCGTCTGTTTTCGCCAACGCACGAAGTGCATCTATATACTTAATTCGGGTCTTACGTTAAAAGGTAGCACACTCTAGGAAATGCCTGCGCGTTTACTTACCCGCAAAACATTTAAAGAACCAATCTCCGCGATCTACGAAATCAGCTCTGCAAATGATGAGGCGGAACATCCGTTTAGACCTAAAAATTAAGTCTGCGGCATTACGCAATGCAAAGCCTCTTGCTTGCATTGCGTAATGCCACAGCGCAAACTTAATTTTGAGGTCTAAACGAATGTTCCGCCTCATCATTCGCTGAGCTGATTTCGTAGATCGAGATAATGGCTGTTTGAGTTTTTTACCGGTAAGTAGACGCGCAGGCATTTCTTAAAGTGCAGCAACAGTGGACTAAATCGTTTTGTATAATGCTATGCTCAGGTAAGTTTCCATTGGCTAAAAAATAACGTCAAGTGCCACACACGATGTCTATGAGAAATGTTTCTGCCAAGAGTCACAACGTGGCGCCACCGTCTTGTCTCACTCTTCCAATGATGTGAGCTTTCTTAAGCTTTCTTATGGTAACAAAGAAAATTGGAAACTACCCTCAAAGTGCTAGCATGCATGAAATCCAATTCTTGGTAGCGATTGTTTCTTATAATTTTTCTTTAATAAAATATTACCCCACATTGCCTCAAGGCGTTAAAGCAAGGGGTTGCAAGTTTGCTAATAGCAATTCTTATTGGACAGGCCGCACTTGCTCTCAAGACTGTCTGTTCCACTCTACAACGGTTTAAAAAAATAATTCGGATCAATGTTTCTCTTGGCGTGGAATTCTCTGAACTTATGGACATAATCATTCCGATGAGAATTATATGATTCTTTGTGAAAAGTAGCGCTATCGATTCCTGTTTGGTTATTGAGTATTAAATTATTTGGGAGAGATTAAACAGTTGTTCTGGGACTCGAGAACCTATTATTTGTTTTTTATCAAATTCGGAAAAAATGAATTCGTGCGTCACGCGACCAGGGAGAGTGAGGGTGAAGGGAAGCAAATAGGAAGAGAGGACGGAAAGGGTGACGAAAAGAGTAAGGAGTGAGCGGAAGGGGAAGAGGGAAAGGGAGGCAGGGGAAGAATTGGAAAAGCACTGTAGAAGGTTGAAGACAGTATTGGCAACTGAAGGAAGGAGGTAGGAATGAGGAGAGAAAATCGGTTTGTCACGTTACCTGTACCTCAGGGGTAAAACTGGTTTGGTGTGTCACGTGAATAAAGAGGGAAGAAGAGGAGGGAGAGAAGGCAATCAGGGGAATAGAAACACATGGGCCGGAAACCCAAGAAGGGAGAGGCACCAGGACAGAAAGGAGGGATGGGGAAAAAGTGCTGCCTAGCTTGCGTCAGCATCCCCGACAGTGCGTCACGCAGTGTCTCACAGCGAGCGGGACGCTATGCGTGGCGCCACAAGACGGACGCGTCTCCAGTTTTGCAGCGACTCACGTCGAGTTTCAGCGTGCTTTCTGTTTGGGGCGGGTCGGGCATTCTCTAACGACGCCGTAATGCCTAGGCTTTTTCTTCTCCGCCAGAACTTCCAGAACGTGCTATTTGTCTTGCGCTGGGAATTGGCTGCCCGTGAAACCAAGAATTTTTAACCGCAGAAAGCTGACGCTGCAGTAAAATCATTTACTGTATTCTTAACCAGTCGCTAAGAACAGTCGTTTGCGCTCTTACTGTGAGAAATAAAGAAACCCTTTTTTCGACAAGGAGATGTGGATAGAGCATGGCGGCAGAACAAGCTTTGTTAGGCGCGCAATGTCTAAAAAATACGCGTGTTTATTGACCGCGCTTTCGTCGGCCACTGGTTTGTTTAGCCTTAAAGGGGTCATGCAACGGTATTGGGTAGAAACCTTTCTCACTTTATACGTACTTACTGGCACTGGTGGGACCCAAGATTAGTCAAACGCGACGCCAATGACCGTCTTCATCACTGCTGTATTCCGAAGATAAAAGCGAACCATTTCTTTAACTCTCTCCATCACAAACCTTGATGACGGAGCTGTGTGGACAATGCCAACGATGTGACCCTCAGGATTGCGTAATCAAGCTTTTGCGATCTCCACTGTGGTGATATTTAAATACTGCTTATAAATTGGACACAAAAACTGCCCAGGCATTTGATTTTGGCTCGTGACAATCAATGACACAATGTGCATTCGGGTAGTGGCTCGTGCCCAATCGCTGGAAAGACGGAAATAGTCGAACCTTAACAACGCGTGGAACACAGCGCGTGAACTGTGCTGTTCCAACAAAAACGAGGGACAAAGTTAAAAACATTGGCGCCAAAAAATCGGCTCGCAATCGCATGCCGCTTTTTCTGGCTGCGAGTTGAGTGGGTAAAAGGTGGTCGTTATTCTGAAACGTTTCCACGCGACTGCCATTGCGTAGAGAAAACAACAGCAACGTGTTGCATTAGCTATAAATGTCGAGCAATAATTTCAAGCTGTATTTATTAAAAAATGGTTACATCGACTTTTTAAGTTTAGAATGGTGTTATCAAAAGTAGAAAACATGAGCAACTTTAAATGAAATATTTGCAAATGCTTTGATTATAGTAACAAATATCCGGAGGACGAAATGTGTTGAGCGCCATGGTGTAGAATTTTAGCTGTGTTTGCGTCGCCATGGCCTCCGAGACTCTTGACATGCAAAGCTCTCTTCCGTCCATTTCCATTTGAAGAAAGAGCTCGCGGCTTTTTTTTTTTTTGCGGCATGGTGGCGTTAAATAACGGCTAAAAATCCCCATAATTATGCTTGCTTGGCTAGCTGTCCGAATAAAAGGACGCTTGCTTGCCCGAATTAGAGTACTTTTATATGGTAACATTCCGGAGTCTGGTCGGTCTGGTTGCGTATTTCGGCGAAGGAAGCGGGCTGCAAGAGGTGACCAACTCAAAGTAGACGACTGCCACCCCCAAAGCATTCATGTCTAGGGCTTAACACTTAGCGCCGGGGTAACCCGGTATAGCTTCCTGTCATCGGCATCATCGTCGTTCATGATGA
Organism: Ixodes ricinus; assembly: GCA_037355805.1. Taxonomy (NCBI): domain Eukaryota; kingdom Metazoa; phylum Arthropoda; class Arachnida; order Ixodida; family Ixodidae; genus Ixodes; species Ixodes ricinus. The sequence goes on from JAZHYW010040099.1 coordinate 18,818, forward strand.
TGTGCTATACGCTCCTTCTGCTGGGAAACCCAGCGCTGGAAAAGGACAGAGGAGAGCTATGCATGCGAAGAACCTCCGAGGCCATGGACCCGCTCACATCAGTCTCTCTCGTTAACCACACACGACGTACGAGAAGTGTGCGCTCATCACATTTTAGGATTACCGATCTTTGTCAGCATGATGAAGTTTGCGCAATTTTTCTATAAAATTCCGCAGAGCGATCCTGCTTGTCTCACATCTGCACTCTCACCAGTTGTCCTTCGAACTCCTGCGCCGCTTAGCTCAGCTAATAAGCACTTGGTCCTTAGCTCAATTCCTGTCGGGGGTGTCATTATGCTCATTTCATTTGTCGTTATTGACTCATGTACTTTATATATCCCCTTACTCCTCAAGGTTCGAACTAATGCTGGAGTATAACGGCAGAAACAAGGTTGCGTCACGACGGGTTTTTGATAGAATAGACTTTTCCCGAAATTTTGTCGGGCCACTTTGATCACAATCGTCATCTGAGAAATGGCATATGTGTGGTAATTGGTGTCCTTGTGTTTACTGATGATGGAAGAGGTTGAAGATGCTACGAAACGGATGATGCGAGGCCTATACATTCGAGACGTGAGTACGATGCAAAGCAGGAATTGAAAACAAGATATGCATCAATGATCATTTATATCTCAGGTTAATTTAATCTGAGGTCGGCAGACAATTGGCTCTAAAGTATCTGGATATATACTTTTTTTAACGGCGTCAATGTATGTCGGTGCTTCGTCCTTTCCGGTTGTATATTGTACTTGTAAGTTAAATTGTAAGGTAAAAGCACACATTCTCGACTGCTCATGACTAGGCTAATTGATGGTCCCGGTAGAATACAGGAGACAGTATGTTAACTACCGCCACCAGTACGGTAAAATGTAATCTACTATTTAGGCCACCACATGGCTCTGCATTTCTAAAGGGGTATATTTGCCTTATAAAACACATTTTATGTTAAATGTTACACGTCATTCATTAAAATAAAAGAGAAGGCGGAGGTATTTGTCGGAAAGATGTCGAATTAAATGTTTAAATACACGTTTACACAATTGTGCTGACGACCGACATTTTTTATCTCTGGCGACGAAGAAACACTGGTACGCTGGCACCATCTATAAAAAGTTACCATAAAATGTTATTTAACCAGAGCGAGTTTTTTAAGCGTTTTCGAGATCAAATGTACGTACTATTTGTGAGATATTTTCTTATATTTACGATTTCCGTCCCATAAATACAGTCGTATGTCGACATTTAGGGACGTCTCTTGCTACAAACGTTGGGTGATTTTGTCATTTTTTCTCACACGTGTTCTACCTTCTGCTATTCCGATTTGACGAAACGATGTGGCTCTAAAAAGGGCGAAACCTCTTGAAGGAGGTGGGCTTCACGGATACTTACTGGGTGTAGTAGTCGTTGCGGTTCTTGTAGTCTCTGTCGTTGTTGCTGCAGTAGCTGTTGTCTCTGTAGTAGGCGTTGTAGTTGTCTTTGGAGTGTTTGTTGTAGTTGTCTTTGCAGTCGGCATTGGAGTTGTTGTAGATTTGGCTGTCCACGTTATAGTAGCATTTTCCGCTATTTTTATTTTGGTACTCGGCTTTGTAGGCGTCCTTGTAGTCGTTGTATTGGTTATTTCACTCAATGTAGTATTTATTGAAACAACCGCTGTTTCAGCGGATGTACTGCTTGGTGTCTCTTTTTCAGCGGTTGTACTGCTTGGTATTACTGTTTCAGCGGTTGTATTACTTAGTGTCGTTGTTATTATTGTTGACTTGGCTGCTGTTGTAATTGTGCCTGTCGTCGATGGGGCCGCTTTTGCTGTTGTTGCTGTGGGTCTGGCTGTTGGGCGCGGAGACGTGGATGAACCCCTAGGGTCTCCGTCGGATGAAGTACCATTCGATTCCCGCTCAGGTGTGGAGTCAACGTCATCTGCACCTATCATGCAACAAGGAGAAGAAGAAGATCGTTTCGAGCACTTTATGACACCTCAATCAAAGGGAGTTGGTGGCCAAGTGCGTTCACACACCACAGCTCAGAGCGCGTGGAGCAAAATATTGCGCTGTAGAACCCGGGGATCCTAAATGCAATTAAGACCGCCTAAAATACAAGGGCTCCGCCTTTTCCTCAACGTCATTACTGGTGAATCCACGCAGTGCTACCCAGCTTGCGTGAATATCATCACCAGCGCCTCTAGCATCGTGACACAAAGAGCGCTACTCTAGAAGGTTGCGACGCCTAGATGAAGACGTCTGACGACCTGCGGCGACTTTCGTTGAGACTCCTCGTGTTTGCCGCTAGAGTCAGGCCGGGAATCCGCTAATTATGACGTCATGCGCATTCCCTTTCTTCTATACTCGTGTTCACCTTACGTATGGTAGTAAAAACTATCCGGCTTCTCGAGGAGCGTCACTATTTCCGCCTTTATCTGGATAATCAAGGTTCATCTCCAGGTGCATTTTAGATTAGATATACGTCATCCTATAAAAACGCGCACTTTTAAAACGCCAAAAGCATGGCTCTTTCCGCCGAAAACCAATTTTGTTTCTTGAGTTGTGAACAGATATAATGGTATGACTCAATTCTCACCATGCCCATTTTTATCTGGATGAGCGCCGTATCTTCGTGTGGTCTGGCATCTATTCTACGTGGAGCACGACAAAAATGATATGCTACCAGTTGTACTGAACTGGTTGAATTTCTCTTGTAGGAAGGACACATCGGACGCCTGGGGCTGACTACTGCCACTGTGTAAACATACGCATAAGTGCATAATGAAACGCAGGTACGAATATGTTAATTATAAGCTCAGTATATGAATAGAACTCCCTTCGACGTATTTCCCATAAGACCATAGACGGCATCATATACACCACGACGCAATTCACGAAGAAGCCCGGGCTCTTGCCAAGGATAGGTGTGGGCATTGCGCGAGCGTTGAAGCCAGATTCGCCTAAGGCGAAGAGTCTGCACATGCGCAGTGCCGACAGCAGCGCCACCGCTCTGCTGTGACTTCGGATAGTTGTGTTGGCGTACACCGTAAAGCAGCCTAAAATATTTTTAATACTTAAATAAATAAAAAAAAATCTTCTAATATTTCTAAGCTTGCTACCGTAGGCCGCGCTCATTTAAAAGACGTCAACTAGACATGCAAGGTGTTTCACGAAACTTGGACAAATTCGATATTTTGAAAACTACGCGTCGCAACAAAAAAGACTTGTGTCGTTTTGGTCCTGGGCCCGGGGCCTATTTAGGAAAATTAATAAAGTCCGGGATAATTAAGTTGTGAATTATTTTTCCGTAATTAACTTTTTTAATATTGTGTTTAGGTGCATGGTTTCAATCAGAAAATTGCTCAGCATCATCAAAAAACACTAAATCAACAAATTGCAGAACGATAGAAGGCACGCGAAGCATTTTACGGCTTTCTGAAAAACCGTGCAAATTCGACGGGTTTTTAGGTTTCGGTTTGCTATCGGAGCGCATCTCGGCCCCGATGGCACCGCGCCGCGTGGACAAATAGTGCAACCATCCTCTGCTGCGCTGTCATCGCGTGACGGAGCAGAGGCTGGTTGCACTATCTCTCCACGGGTCGCGGTGCCGCTGGGGCCGAGATGCGCTCCGATAGCAAACGGAAACTTAAAAACCCGTCGAATTTGTGCGGTTTTTCAAAAAGCCGTAAAATGCTTCGCGTGCCTTCTATCGTTCTGCAATTAGTTGATTTAGTGTTTTTTGATGATGCTGAGCAATTTTCTGATTGAAACCATGCTCTTAAACACAATATTAAAAACGTTAATTACGAATAAAATAATTAACAACTTCATTATCCCGAACTTTAATATTTTTTCTAAATAGGCCTCGTGCCCAGGACCGAAACGACACAAGCCTTTTTTTGTTGCGACAAGTACTTTTCGCAATATCGAATTTGTCCACCTTTCGTGAAACACCCTGTATCTTCAGTGACCTAAGCAAGGAAACGTAAAACATTTATCTCGTGAATTTTATTTTTTTGTTTTAGCTTTGGCGGTTGGGGAAAATCGTATACGTTTCTAGACAAATGTTCTACAATATAGGTATATCGCCATAGCACACACCGTCTTTGAGCATTTGCAATCACTGGCTGCACCAATCAGGAGTGAATGCGGCTTGACTCCGCGCTTTTTCGGTGCTTCATTGTTTTAACCGCTGAAAACACACTCAGAAACTAGGAGCACCGTGACGACGGCCTTCTGCCGCTGCTTCATTGCTTCTATGGTATTGTGCGTCGGCCCTGGTTGGACTGTGAGTTCTGGAGTCCGTGACAGCTTAACAGTTCAGAGTAAGCTCCGCCCACTTTTTCAACTTCAGCAGAGCGAATGGAAGAAAGGAGGTCGCCTCATCTCAAGCGTTGACGCTGCTACAGTGGAAGGAGGTGGGAGGAGTTTCCACTGAATTCTTCACCTGACACCGACTATAGACTCGTCAATGCGCAAAGTTGGAGGAGAATGTTCGCGGAGCACGCCGATTGGGCTTCGTTGGCAAAAGGGCGGCATCATCGTCGCGAGTGACCAAAAAGTGCGCTTCATAAACTTTGGCCTTAGCTTTGCGTTTGACGAGTCCAGGTCACGGTGGAAGAAGAGGGAGGTAACTGAACGGCGCCGCCTATTTCTGGAACTGGTGTGCCGAAGCTATGCTCACATTTCTGGCAAACAACTTGAGACGCCAAACATGATTGGGGCTCAAGAAACCGTCCTTATTCTTGCACGTGTTTTGAAGGTCACGAGGCGCGCGACCGCACCTGCGCAGGAGCCCTAAACAGAAAGCGCACCTGCCAAGAAATGCTCGAAACCCCGGTGCAGTTTCGCCCCCTGCCTGGCCTTGTTCAGACACTTCTCTTTTATTCTGCCGAGGTCTAGGGCCCCTGACTTAATTGTAAGTAAACGTTCAGTCGAAGGATAGAAGACACGCAAACACCTACGGACATTCTAAATGCGTATTGTGAAGGTGCACGTTTTTGACAAGATTAGATATTATATTACATTACACCCACAGTGTAAGGCGAATAGCCGTGACTTCGCGCTTTTCAAGTTCTTGGTTGACGTAATCGGCTCTGAATATATAGACAGTATATTTGCTCCTCTTTCTCCTCCTCCACCGTGAAATATTTGCCTTGTGTTTTTTCACGGTGACACTCACGCGCCACCGTCACAAGAAAACAAGTGGCGATATTCACAACCTGTCCTTACTTTTTCGTACAAAAACTTCAATGGTATCCTGTGCATTTGCCTGATCATCATAACGGCTTCGCTCTAAAACGAAAAAAACAGCTTTTTTTTGCCGGAAATTCGCAGGACCAAGGTACGATAATGTAAAAAAGTAACGAAGTCACTTTTCGTCTGCTGCTTATGTATTTTCTTAAATATATTTTTAAAACAAAATGTGAATGACTCGTGTGTATATAGACTACCAATGCCTTCCCTCCGTCCGGATGTTCACCAAAACAACTGTTTACTTATTTACCTTTTTTATTGTGTTATGCTTACCAAATAATAAAACGATGAACCCTATCACCAATAGTCCAATTAGAAAAAAGAGGCAGACGGCCGTGGCAAATGCAATATTTTTGATCCTGAAATAAAAAAGATACAATTATACATTCACAAATCATATATACACAGCATTTATAAGCAATGCCTTAAATTGTCCGCCACTTGCTACATACTTTTATAAGGTATATAACGTGAGCACTTGCTTTCACAGTAAAACCCTCGAATTTCAGAAAACTTTAGTTGTACACAAAGCAATTTAATGTCAGAAACAATTTGATCAAGGAAACCACTAGATGTCCCTCCTTTGGACCTGGTAGCGCATCAGAGCCAGCGAGGAGGTTCCTTTTACGAGTATAGGATTTGAGTCGTGGTAGTAATGAGAGCAATGGTGCACGATTGAAATTCAGAGATTTGGGGATTAGTCATGAGGGGACATAGTGTCAGTGTTGATCGGATAATCGCTGTACTTCTTCTCTTCACCCAAAAAGGAGGACGAAAATCGTTCTACCCCTTCTAACCTAGCGCCTGTGCACCTGCATTCTTTTCATTATAATCAATAAACGATATTGGGGGCTCAGACGTATCTGATGCTGAAAAACGGTCCGGAAACTTTGGCTCCTGCACATTGAAAGTTCTAACCTTCACCGAATTTTCACCGGGCAGCTTAGTTATGCCACGTGAAAGTTCAGGGCGAAGATCTTTTCCAGTATACAATCAGAACAACAAACTTGCCAAAGTCAACATTGGGCGCCTTCCCAGACCACCAAGTTAGCGAACCTGTTAATTTGCAGCGCCATATCAAGGTTGGCACAGCGAGCGGACAGGAGTGCGTCGTCTGCTCGCTGCGATATCGGCAGATTGCGTCGCAACTTAATAGCGACGCGTCGCTATCTCAGTCGTCTGCGAACGTGCCAGTCGTTGATTTGTACAAGTTATTTGCTGGCATTTTTTAGATAAAAAGAACTACACCTTGAAATATTAGGACGAAAGATTTACCTCATGAGTGAACAATTGATGAAAGTTCGAGCTTTCCATATGCAGGCGCCGATTCTTCCGGCTTGTCTTAAAGCGTAGAATACGCTTCTGCCAACCTCCATATATCACAGGAGACTCAACTTTATACTTGAAACTGTCTTGCCGTGACCAAGACACACATTTTGTGGGCTAGTGCGACTTTTAACATACGGTTTTTAAAGTCTAACAAACAATTCAGGATTAAAAAAGTCGAAATAGCCTAACTCACTATTGTATAAGATATGCAAGGATGGTGACACAATTTACGAGAATGATGATAGAATTATCAGTGCCACTAAAGATACAATAAAACATACGGTGAAGGAAAGGTTTCATAATAGTTCTCCTACAAAAAAAACTGTGCTACTTTATTCTCGCCTTTACAGGTTCCTACAGCCCCATTAGAAAGTCAATTGAAAATTGTTTCTTGGAGTTATGGTACCCCAGAATACGCTTATTGGAGTTATTGTAATACAACTAAAATTAATTTTTATTCGATCAATACAATAAACATGATAACATTCCTCACTCAAAAACAATTTCTATTGATACAATTGAAAATTTCCGGGCACATATATCGTTGACCGCACATTAATATTTATCCGCATTAACAAATCCCAATACTAATAAATGTATTTTTGTCTCAGATAAAATCTCAAATCGCTTTTCGAAACTAGCGAGTACTTGTTTTCAGAATCGAGTTTCGTAGACTCGGGCATCGACAATATGGGTCGCTAAAACGAAGAAGCACAAACTGCCCGTCTCGCCCGTCCCCCGCCCGTCCTCAACACAAATCTTCTTCGAGTTATCCGCATACAATCTGCGACGAGGCATGAGACGCTATCACCCTCCAACAAGATAAAATTTTCAAATGAACAGCCGTGACACGAGAGCAGAAGCAAAAGGACTGCGTCACCTGAGCGCATCTGCTCCAAACATCTGCCAGAACCAGACCACCTGACACAGTGAAGGCACCACTTTAATGAAAAAAAAGTGCACAAAACGAATGCCTTTTTAAGCAGAGTCTATGCCTGGAATCACTGAGGTCACCGCGTTACACTTTCACGTGCCATGCACATTCTGCAAACTGGAATCGTAATCTGCTCTCGACTGCTATCAAAAAAAGATCTTCCGTCCTGCCTTTTCCTGCTCCTCCGTAGCTAAATGCTTCAGTTGTTCGGCCAGTGGGCTTTGTGCCGCTTGCCGGAGAAAAGAAGTCGTTTGAAATTTGGTTTCGAGCTTTTGGGAGTGCTTCATATGAAATCTCAACTCTCAAGTTAAATCGCATGCAAAGCGGAACCCATTAAGCTACGGAGCAGTTAGCACTACGGTCCATGCGTTTTCTAGTACTAGGATGCCTAAGCCCGTCATAGTATGCTTTCTATTCTCGCGTGTTCTCACGCTCTTGTACACGGGCGCATCTGACTTCGGTTCGACCTTTGACGACTTTTTTGGCGCCATGAGATCTGTTGTATGAGCGTAGGTCACATGGGATTCACTCTCATGTAGTATGCAGCTCCCGGCAGTTGCGTTACTCAGACCCTTTTCGTTTGCAGAGGGCCGCCGCACAAAGCGAATTGATGCTCTTATATTGTTACTTCTTTACAGGCCTTTTGAGGCGCTGTGTTTATCGTAGCCTTTCCTGTCTCTTTCCAGCCTTTCATAATGGCCCTCAGAGACCATTACATTTTGGCGACGAGGTCTTTTCTTGCATTTTTTTCTATTTTCGCCCTCGTGAGCTTTTGGTGAGACTCCCTGCCGGAGATGAGTGGTGGCTGCACCGGCAAGTATACTTTTCTTTTGTGTGTTAGGTAATATTGTAACATTCGAAATGTAAGGAGGTCCTTTTGCATATTTGTATCCACCACATCTTTTACATACGTAGTACATGAAAATACTGTCGATGCATAGCGACAATCAGCATTCCATTTTGAACGCCAATAGGGTTAGGCGTAACGCCATCCTTTCTTCTTTTTTCCGAACGCCGTAATGGCCGTTCGAATGGTTCTTTTCCTTTCGCGCATGTAGTGCGCACCGCACGAAAGCGTCATTTTCAATTTTCCAAGACTCGAGGAAACTTTCTCGTTCCCATTTCGGTGGAATTTTTCAAATTTTCACCTTTCTTCCAACTTTGTCTTTCAACCATAGCCATAGCAGACGATAGCGTCGCTATGTTTCATGTCCATGTAGTACATCTGAAGTAATTTATGAAAGGTGGAGTGAATAGATATTTTGTCCATCAAATATATGCATGTAGCCATTGGCTTCACTTGAAACATTCATAAGTTCCAAAAATGGCAACGACTTCTTTTCCGACGCGTCCACCATTTCTTCCCACGCCAGGTGCCCCTGTGCAGCCTTGGTCAAGTTGGAAAACATCGTTCATCAATTATCCTGTGGTCATAGAGGCCGACGAATGCTCGCTGAAGCGTAAGCGCGTGTTGTTGTGGTCTTTGCTTGGTCTCGAAGGCCAACGAGTAGTTTCAACGGTTCCATCCACAGCCCTCACCCATAGTGAGACCGTTTCCGAATTTGACGTTCTCATAACGGCGCTCGATCAGCACTTCGCTGCCAAAAAGAATGTTGTCGTCGAACGGAGGTTGTTCCTCACCCGCGTCCAGTCGCAGGAAGAAAGTGTCCTTGATTACCTTGGTGCCTTACGGCACCTCGGCTCTTTTTGTGATTTTGGGAAGTCGCTTGAAACCCGCATCGCGGAAGTTTTTTTGGCCGGTTTATTTCCATCGGAGGTGCAAGATGTGGTAATCCGAGAGTCTGCGGGAGCTGGACTACCCAGCCTCGAACGTATCGTGTTTCTGGCACAACAGTTCGAACGGACTGCTCGGGATTGCAATCAGTACCGCCAAATTTCGTAATGTCTTCCGCGTTCCGAGACGGTGCAGGCCGTTGAGGTAATACAAAGGGTTCCCGTTTGGCGTGGACAAGATGGCCGCCACTTGTATTCAAATTCGAACACTCAACGTCAAAATGGAGAGCGGCCTCCTGCCGTTTCCTCCTCCCCGCAAATGTCTCCTCCTTACCTTCCAAGGTTTCCTTCTTGCCGCGCCACCAGTCGCGTTGACATACCCGAGTTTTCACGAGCCGAGTACCGCGTGCTGCTCCTCCGGGCGCTCGAGCTGTTGGGCGCGGGGCGGAATCGTGCCACTTTTGCAGTCGCCAACCCCATCTGCGCGAGGAGTGTCCAGCGTCCGGGGTGGCATCTTTTTCTTGTGGCAAGATAGGCCATTTTTCAAATGTTTGCCGGAGTTCGCGTCCATCGTCTGAAGTCATCGACCCCCGTCGCCTGGCGTTTCCGCCGGGACGTGGCCGCGCCGTCGGTCGCCGGTAGGAGCGGCTTGAACCTGGCCGGAACCAGACGCCGATCCATTTAATCGTGACATTCCCGGACGACGACGAGGAGGAGGAACAACCGCCAACCAACGTCTTCACCGTCGGAATTCGCGGAGGTCCTCCCCGAAGGACGTGCGGACCGGCATCCACGAAATTTCACCGCTGATGTTCAGGTGAATGGATTTACATTACCCTTACTCATTGATACTGGCTCCGAAGTGTCAATACTTTCCGAGAGCATGTTTAACAACATCAAATTCAAGCAGCGAATCCGGCTAAGAAAACCGCCGCGCACTCTTGTGGATTACCTTCGAGGGTCGATTCCAGTCATGGGATGTTTCCAGACCAAAGTCGGCTTCAAAGAACGCTCCGCCGACATTCTTTTTTACGTCGTTCGCAATGGCCGATCTTTGCTTGGGACAGATGCCGTGCATGGACTGCGTCTAATTTTATCGGGCGCTCTACTCAAGTGCTTCCATGTCAATGCAGCTGACCGCCGCTCTGCCATTCCGGGACATGTAAAGTCGGCTGGAGTCCCGCAGCCCCCATGTACGGTGGAGCCCAGTCCTCCACCGCATCCTTCAAGTGCTTCCTGCAAGCACCCTCCACCATTGTCCACTGTTCACGGCACTCAGCCGTCCACGTCGTCTGAGTACTACTCAAGTAGAGGCGTCTTCGGAGACCAGACTTCAAGGGATCGGTCGACGTCGGGACCATCTTTGCAGCCATCATCGGTGAGCGATGCATTGAAATTACCTTTTGGTTTCGAAGAATTTGAGGATCTCTTTTCACCTGAGTTAGGGTTAGTTAAAAACAAAACTCGCACAATCACTGTCCGGCACCATGTCCCGCCGGTGCAGACAACTTCGCCGCTTGGCGATCACGTTGCGTGATGCCGTCAGTGCAGAAATTCAAAAACTCGAGCGCCAAGACGTTATCGAGCGCGTAATCGCGTCGGAATGGGTGTCCCCCATTGTAGTAGTTAAAAAGAAAAATACGTCACACCAGCTTGAAGTTTTCGTGAAGGCTGTCTCTATTGTCGTGACCAGCAAACAACATTCAGATCCGTGGGATCAACAGGGACAATGGCGCCATCTAGTTGAAACGCCACACACCATGACTTCTTGCGCCGTCTAGCTTGTTGATGGCACACTACATCTCTTTTCCCCTTAGACGAAATGACAGTTAGTAAATTTGGTACCAGACCCAAAAGAGCATCTTACTCTTTTACAACCACATGAAAAATCACACGCACACGAAATCCTTTTTTTTTCGTGAAGACTGTTCTTTTTGCAATATCTACATATTCCCAGAGACGGCGCGTGCCAGTGGCGCGTGCCGCTGTCGGGCACGCGGAGTCATCACGTAGTAACAACACACACTACAACTGAAAACGCCATCTAGCTTATTGATGCTCCACACTACATCTTTTCCCCCTTAGAAGAAAGTGACTGTTAGACAATTTGGTATCAGACCGAAGAAACAACTTACTCTTTTTTAGCCATACAGAAATTCACACGCACACAAAATCCTACCAACCAATCACTACAAGCAAAATAATTATGCAGTGGTCGGAGAAAAGAAGGACAGGAAATGCATTTAAAGGTATAGTCATATAGTTCCAACACTTTGTACTATGTCGGGCAGCGTTCAGTTCGACTGAACGTGCGGCTCTATTCACTGCAACCAAAAATATCATCGCCCGACGAGTCCTTCGAAACAAAAAACAGCACTTTGAAAATATCACTGTTTGACGAGTCCTTTGAAACAAAGAATAACACTTTCATTTCCACGAGTAAAATGACTGTCTAACTGGTCCTTGGAAACATAAAGAATAAGATTTTAACTTCAAATATACGTGAGAAGTGCTAAGAAAACTATTTGTTAACATCTACACTATAAAAATACACCGCACTTCATGAAATTGCAAACCACTATGACTTAAGTCCCAAAGTTATCTTTATGGGGCATCCTTGGAGTACATATCCACTAGAAAATCACGACATTTTTCAGAAAGTCGTCTAAGCCGCGTCGGGCGTTGTGGAGTGTTCGATGGAGATACTGGTGGAGTACGATATGTCGTCGGTGGTGTGTCTGCATCAAAGTCACCTAATATATGGAGTCGATTCTTGGGCTGCCTTGGGACTTGATTCCGGGTGCTCTGCTAAATCATGACGCACTGAAGGCTCGGAGGGTGTGGCAACCTCTGACCCCACGGAGTTCAGGGACTCTGCCGAGACCGTTGCGGAGCTCGATGACGGCAGCTCGTTGCAATACGCGAGTCCCAGTTGGGATGAACTTGATGCGGTGCTCACTATTGCACCGCTTGAAGAAATGGAAGGTTCAGGACCAGCCTCGAAAGCGACCATTGGGGCCTCTTGGAAGACTGCAGCCGGGGCAGCCGGCAGGACTGGTGGCTGGCTGCTGGCTTGATCGCCTGGTACGGCTGCGCGGAAGGCCGCTAGGACACCTGAATCATGAACGGCACCGGGGACTGGGGTGACGGGAAGGCCACCGAAGACCACCGCATCTCGCACGGCACAGGGTGCCGCAGGAGCAGGAACGTGAAGGGCACCGGGTACTGTTGGTACATGTGCAGCACCAGGCACCACAGCTACATGGCCAGGACCGGATGCCGTAGAAGCATGTGTGGCAACAGGGTCCGGCGGGACAGGACTGGCATCAGGGGCCGCAAAAACAGAACTGGCAGCAGGAGCCGCATGGAAAGGAACGGCAGCAGGGGCCGCATGGACAGTAACGGCAGCAGGGCCGCAAAAATGGGAACGGCAGCAGGGGCCGCAGAAACAGGAACGACGCTAAGGGACGCAGCACGCAAAGTTGCAGGTGTTGGACCCTGAGGTGGCACGTGGCCCAGGCTTACAGCTGGAGCCGCATTAGTTGAAGTGGGGAATACGTCATCGTCCATAAGCCACAAAGGCTGACGTTGGGGTGGTTTTAATCTGGTACGTGTATTTTGGCTGCATTCCATGTGATTCCATCATCTAATCTATACATGGCTGGTCCTACTTGTTCATGTATATGTTGCGGTGGAGCATATTTGTTGCAAATTTTCTCTCAAATGTTGGGTTTGGAAACCTTTACTGATTGCCCAGGAGCAAAAGCCGGGTGCTTGCCTGCTCGCCTTCTTGACTCTATCAGGAAGCTCTTCCTGAACGACATGTGAAGGGACGGTGGACTCTGGGGTCCCTCGCCCTTGGAGATGCAGTCACGTCCGGCGGGTGCGACCATGTAAAAGAAAAGCTGGCGTTTCTTCAGTCGCGGCATGGCGCGTACTCCGGTATACACCGAAATATTCTGTAATGGCTTCGGAAAGCGGATGATGTTGAACGAGAGCCAACTGAATAACAGACTTAAAACTCGATGAAATCTCTCTACCTGCCCATTGGCTTGGGGATGATAGAGGGATGATTTCGCATTTTTGAGGCCATGCATCTTCAAGAACTCGCTGAATTCCTTCGAAATGAATTGAGGGCCGTTATCTGTCGTGATCTCCTGCGGCAGACCTTCGCCCGTAAAGACAGACTTCAAGATCTTTATGACTGTAGCAGTCGTGACGATGTGGGCTGGTGCCACTTCAGGCCACTTACTGTGGTGCTCATGGACGGGTGGGGAATTCAACTGGTTGAAGAGGTGCAGGAGATGCCTTTGCAGGCTTTTCTGTCGACTGACATACCGAACAGGTCTGAATTTTTGCCCTGACATGTTGATTCAGATGCGGCCACCAGAAAAGCTCCTTGATTATGCTCGTGGTGGGCGAGATACCTTGATGCGTTTCGTGTGCTACATCAATAATGCCGCGGGCGCAGCTGACCAAGCAGGCAGCGCGCCCGTGGCATAACGGTTATCGCGCTTGTCTTCCACGCAGAAGGCCAGGGTTCGATTCCTGGCCGCCCCTACACATTTTTGTTGACGCTGTGATGTGATGTTCTAGTGAATTCGAGAACCGCCTTGCTTGTTCGAGGTGCGAATGTTCTACGCGGTCGAACTTTCTACGCCGATTATTCCAGAAGCCCACGCGTGTACATAAGGGGTTTCGCGTGGTGAACCGAAGTCAGTTTCGCCTCAGCGTTCGATCCTGCTGCTTCGCCGCCTTCGACGCCCGCGACGCTCTGCTGTTATCTTTCTTTTTCCTTTTATTTTTGGGCACAAGTTCGCCCCATTAAACGTTTCAGTTTTCTCAGTTATTCCTTTGTTTTGTCACCTCGTCATTCGTGACATTTTGGTGGAGGTGCGGGGTACCGCATGCCCCTGCCGCGTACCCCTCCAAGGGCCCGCAGTGCAAGTCCGACGCCAAGCCCACGAAGAACCAACGAAAGCACCACCGAGATCCGGCTCAGTCGTCGCACCCAAGGCCTACACCCGGAATTCGGACTTTTGCCGCCCAAGACTAAGCAGCCAACGAAGCCAACGATGGAAAGCCAGTCGTCGCCGAACCCGTCCGCCGCCACCGTCGTATACCTTCCCGTCGCACCCCGGACTCCGACGCCTTTCCACGGGGAGGTCCACGAGGACAGTTGAAGATTGGCTGCAACATTACGAACGTGTAGCCCGCCACAACGGATGGACGACTGAACAATGCCTCCACAATCTCTACTTCGCGCTCGAAGGAACTGCGAGGCATTGGTTTGAAAACCACGAAGCGTCCTTCACTACGTGGGAATCCTGCGCCACCGAGTTGAAGCGAACGTTCCTCAACCACCACCGTCGGCAGCGAGCGGAGGACCATCTCCAAACAAGGATGCAGGGCCCCAACGAAAGCGTGACCAGCTTCGTTGAGGATGTCATGCGCCTATGTGCCCGAGCCGATCCGGAGGCAGCCGAGGAGAAGAAGCTTCGCGTCCTCATGCGTGGCGTGAAGGCTGAAATTTTCGGGGGCCTTGTCCGCAATCCCCCGACAACCGTCGATGGTTTTGTGGCTGAAGCCACTAACATCGAGCGCGCGCTGTCGGCCCGAGCAAGCCATTACCATCGACTCGCCGGCGTGCCTGCTCCTCCAACCGCCGCATCTTGCCCACTGGACCTGAACACCACCGGTGTCGACGGCCTTCGGGAAATCATTCGCGACGTCGTCCGGGAGGAGCTCCGAAAGCTGCTACCCGCCGCTGACCGACCGGCTTCGCTCTCCATCGCCGAGGTCGTGCGGGAAGAGGTGCAAAGAGCCATTCAGCCAGAGGCTCCTATCAGCGTAGCAGTCCCCGAAGAAGCCACGCTGACTTACGCCGCAGTGGCCCGACGGCCTCCGCCTCCTCCTCGCGCCCATGTCGCGCCTCCCCGACGTCAGTCTCCTGCGCCGCAACACGACAGACGCCACGACGACCCGGTCCAGTACGCCTGCCAGGAGCCCCGCGCACCCCGGAAGACCGACGTGTGGCGAACGCCCGACCGACGCCCTCTGTGCTTCCACTGCGGGGAGGCAGACCACACTTACCGCCGATGCCCATACCGACGACTCGGGCTGCGCGGGTTCCACCCGAACGATCCGCGCCCCCGTTATGGTGAACGCCCTCGGGAGATCGACGAGTACCTGCGACGACCTCAGTCCCCCGAGCCTGCGTACCGCCGAGTGTCCCGGTCGCCATCGCCACGACGTCCAGCTTCACTGATGCACCGACCCCGACGTGAAAGCCTGTCACCCCTCACTCCTCGCCGGGGAAACTAGGCGCGGCAACCCCTGGAGGTGGAGTTGCCGAAGACGACCGACGACAAGATCCTCCACGAACGTCGGAGGGCCCCCACTCAAACGCCACCAGAGACGGAAACGACGCCCCTGCGACGGTGAAGAATAACCTAAACATCGTTATCGACGGTCACGACGCGTCGGCTCTCGTCGACACCGGAGCAGACTACTCCGTCCTGAGTGGGAGGCTCTCCCAACGCCTTCGGAAAGTGACCACGCCGTGGGATGGCCCACAGATACGGACCGCCGGGGGACATCTCATCACGCCAGTCGGAAGATGCACTGCTCGCGTCGAGATTCACGGCGAGACGTGTCCGGTAAAGTTCGTCGTTCTACCGGACTGTGCGAGGGACGTTATACTCGGAATGGACTTCTTGTGCGAGTACAGCGCCGTCATCGACCTTGAAGCCAACGAATTGAGGCTGCGGAAACCTGTTGTAATGCCCGAGGATCACACAACTTTGGCAGCCACGTCAGCTACAGTGCGTGTACTTTCCGACCACGTGAACTTGCCACCACGCTCGAGTGTACTTGTGCCTGTCGCGACCGAAAAAGGCGTCTGCGGAGAAGCTTTGCTGGAGGGTAGCGTCCAACTGCTCCTAGGAAGAGGGATCGGCGTCGCAAGAGGCATCGCGGAGCTCCAAGACGGACGCACTGTTGCACTCGTAACGAACTTCCGACAGGAGGCTCAGCACCTTACGAAAGGCACCGCCGTGGGTCACGCCGAGGAACTCCCCGACTCAGCCGCTATCGCCGGAGTATCAGAAGACCTCTCTTCGTGGCCACACGAGACAACGCCGCCTTCGCAGTTCGACATCGATCCAACCCTGCCTACCCCACAACGGCGACAACTCAGTTACCTTCTAGCCGAGTTCAGTGAGTGCTTCTCCACGTCGTCAAAGGTACGCCAAACGACGGTCGCGAAACATCGAATTGTTACTGATGACGACGCACTTCCCGTTCATCGATCGCCGTACCGTGTTTCGGTGAAAGAGAGAGAAGTCATCCAGAAGCAAGTTGAAGAAATGCTCGACGACGACATCATCCAGCCCTCAAACAGTCCGTGGGCTTCACCGGTAGTCCTGGTGAAAAAGAAGGACGGGACTCTTCGGTTCTGCGTGGACTATCGTCGACTGAACGCCGTCACAAAAAAGGACGTCTACCCGTTGCCCCGCATCGACGACACTCTGGACCGGCTGCGCCACGCCCGATACTTTTCGTCGATGGACCTGAAGAGTGGGTACTGGCAGATCGAGGTCGACGAACGGGATCGTGAGAAGACTGCCTTCGTCACGCCGGACGGACTGTACGAATTTAAAGTGATGCCGTTTGGACTGTGCACAGCACCGGCGACCTTCCAGCGCGTAATGGATACCGTCCTCTCAGGCTTGAAATGGCAAAGCTGTCTCGTCTACCTCGATGACGTCGTGGTATTCGCAAGCGACTTCGACGAGCACCTGAGACGTCTGCGAGCCGTACTACAGGCTATCCAGAAGGCTGGACTGACACTCAAGCCGTCAAAATGTCAGTTCGCTTACGGCGAGCTTAAATTCTTGGGCCATGTCGTGAGTGCTGAGGGTGTAAGTCCTGACCCGGCAAAGACATCTGCTGTCGCCGCATTTCCGAAGCCATCAGACAAGAAAGCCGTAAGAAGATTTCTTGGACTGTGCGCTTACTACAGGCGTTTCGTTCGCGATTTCGCCAAGATTTCTGCACCACTCACGCATCTGACGAAGGACGACGTGAACTTCCAGTGGGGGAGGAACAAGAACGAGCGTTCAACGAACTGAAGGAAAGACTCCAGTCGCTCCCTATCCTCGGACACTTCGATCCAGCAGCGGAAACGGAAGTTCACACGGACGCCAGCAACGCCGGACTTGGCGCAGTACTCGTCCAAAGACAAGACGGAGCAGAGAGGGTGATCGCTTACGCAAGCCGGGCACTGTCCAAGGCAGAGAAAAATTACTCAACGACCGACAAGGAATGTCTCGCTGTCATCTGGTCGTTAACCAAGTTCCGACCGTACCTGTACGGGATCCCGTTCCGCGTTGTCACGGACCACCACGCTCTCTGTTGGCTCGCCAACCTGAAGGACCCGTCAGGACGCCTCGCTCGCTGGAGTCTCCGACTACAAGAATTCGACGTAACCATTGTGCATAAGTCTGGCCGCAAGCATAACGACGCCGACTGTTTGTCTAGGGCCCCAGTCGAATCTCCTTCCGACAGCACCGACGACGACGACGATGACGACCGTTTTCTCGGCGCAGTTACAGATGCCGACATGGGAGCACTTCAACGAAGCGACCCGGAACTTCGCGCCGTGATCGACCACCTCGAAGGTCAAGGAAGTTCAGTTCCGCGAGTCTTGGCCCGAGACTTACCAAGCTTCGTTCTGCAGCGAGGCGTGCTCTTCAAGAAGAACTTCGGAGCAAGTAACCCTGCCTGGCTGCTGGTTGTTCCAGCCAGCCTGCGAGAAGAAATCTTTCAAGCCTGCCACGACGACCCGACGGCTGGACACCTCGGCTACAGCAGGACGCTCGCCCGGATTCGTGACAAGTA
The DNA here is from genome assembly GCA_037355805.1 of Ixodes ricinus. Lineage (NCBI taxonomy): Eukaryota > Metazoa > Arthropoda > Arachnida > Ixodida > Ixodidae > Ixodes > Ixodes ricinus. The sequence goes on from JAZHYW010040099.1 coordinate 36,986, forward strand.
CTACTGGCCAAAACTCCCGAAGACTGTTCATCTGTACACACGGTCATGTCACGAGTGCCAACGGCGTAAGAAACCTCCGACGAGACCAGCGGGATTCCTGCAACCAATATCGACCCCTACTACGCCTTTCCAACAAATTGGAATGGATTTGCTTGGGCCCTTCCAGCCATCGACGTCGGGGAACCGCTGGATAGTCGTTGCCACGGATTACCTTACCCGGTACGCGGAGACGAAAGCCCTTCCGTCGGGAACAGCGGTGGAAGTCGCCAAGTTTTTCGTCGAGTCTATTCTCCTTCGACATGGCGCCCCTGAAGTCTTGATAACCGACCGAGGGTCATCGTTCTTGGCCCAGCTCACGCAAGAGATCCTTCGGCTCAGCCACACCAGCCATCGTCGGACCACCGCGTACCATCCGCAGACCAACGGGCTAACGGAGCGGCTCAACAAGACGATCGCCGACATGATCTCTATGTACGTCGATGTAGAGCACAAGACGTGGGATGAGGTATTACCTTACATCACGTTCGCCTACAACACTGCAGCTCAAGAAACCACCGGGTTTACGCCATTCGAGCTGGTGCATGGTAGAAAAGTGACGACCATGCTGGACGCGATGCTGCCCCATGAGCCTGTGGATGACGGATGCGACGATGCCCATGCGGTCAGTCAGAGAGCAGAAGAAGCACGCCAACTAGCCCGCCTTCGAATCCACGATCAACAGCGTGTCGACGCTCGTCGGTACAATCTTCGTCGCCGCGCCGTCCACTTCCAGCCCGGAGACAGAGTGTGGGTGTGGACGCCGATTCGTCGTCGCGGTCTCAGCGAGAAACTGCTGAAGCGCTACTTTGGGCCTTACAAGGTCATCCGACGCCTCGGAGATCTGAACTACGAAGTTCTTCCCGACGGAACACGACCATCGACCAGACGTCAGCCGCGACCCGAGGTGGTGCACGTCGTCCGGCTGAAGCCGTATTACGAACGATAGCACTATCCAGCGTCGTCGACGAGTGAACTGTGAACTGTGAACTGTGAACGGTGAACGGTGAATTGTGGCTCGCGAGTCTGCTGTCCTTTAGTTGTGGATTTGTTTTGTTTCTTTTCGTGTTGTGCTGCAAATCAAATCAAATCAAGTTTTATTTGTTGTCACATCTCGTTACATGACAACAGGGGACTTAGGACAAAAAGCTGCTGGGTAGCAGCATGACGAAGGTCCCAGCCCCCGTGCAGTTCGGGAAGCAAAAAGTTAAATAAAAATTAAAATAACTATTACATAAATGTAGACACATTTTATACAAATGTTTGGTGCAATGGACACTTTAAGCTTAAAAAAAAAACAACAACACAATACCCGACAATAAACCACGAGATCTGTCAGCAAATACATAAAGAAAGCACACAGGATAAAAACAACGCCATTATTCAAAAAGTCAGAGAGAAAAATTTTATTTCTAAACCTTTATGTGAAAGTGCCTCTAAATGTATGCTCTTTTTGTAGAGAGTGTTTAGTATGGTGGGCAGATTAAAATGAAGCGTCTGATCGAGGTAATTCGTGCGGGATGGACGGATTACCCAGGGCTGATTTTGCCTAAGTTCACGAAGGATGATGCGATGTTTTAGGTTAGCTAGGTGAATTTAATGAACGTTGTTTTGCTGAACAGCCCTACGATACGTTGTCAAAAGTTTAAACGCATAAATTTGCTGAATTGTCTTTACGTTTATGGCCTTAAATAATGATGCAGTGGGATGAAGAGAGGGTACAGAAGATATTGCACCTACAGCCCTTTTTTGTAAAAGGTGTAACTTTGTCAGGTTTGTTTTGGTTGTGGTGCCCCAAATAAGGTTGCAGTAATTTAGATGGGAACTAACTAACGATTTATAGATAGTTAATTTAATATGAGTAGGAAGTACTGTTTTAAACTTTGTTATTAGGCCAACACTCTTGGATAGCTTTGCTCGGACGTAATCTATATGAGAATTCCAGCTCATGTCTTGAGAAAACAACACACAAAGTATTTTAATACAGTTTACAAATTCAATGTGTTCATCATTGATTTTAACACAAAATGAATCGTTTACCTTTTTATTTCTAGGTTTAAACAGAATGGCCTTAGTCTTACTACGATTCAACTTTGCACTTTTTTTAAAGGGGGAATAATGCCGCGGGCGCAGCTGACCAAGCAGGCAGCGCGCCCGTGGCATAACGGTTATCGCGCTTGTCTTCCACGCAGAAGGCCAGGGTTCGATTCCTGGCCGCCCTACACATTTTTGTTGACGCTGTGATGTGATGTTGTAGTGAATTCGAGAACCGCCTTGCTTGTTCGAGGTGCGAATGTTCTACGCGTCGAACTTTCTACGCCGATTATTCTAGAAGCCCACGCGTGTACATAAGGGGTTTCGCGTGGTGAACGGAAGTCAGTTTCGCCTCAGCGTTCGATCCTGCTGCTTCGCCGCCTTCGACGCCCGCGACGCTCTGCTGTTATCTTTCTTTTTCCTTTCATTTTTGGGCACAAGTTTGCCCCATTAAACGTTTCAGTTTTCTGAGTTATTCCATTTGTTTTGTCACTTCGTCATTTGTGACAATAACTTGATCACGGAGAGTGGACAGAACCACTATCTTATCTCATGGAACAACATTGCATCGGTAAATGAGAGCTGGTCTCTTGCAACAGATTATGGTTTGAATTCAGGAGGCAACTTGTCCTGTGAGGGACATATGTTTGAAAGATATGTCGTGACAACTGGTAATACAGGATCTTTTAGAGTTTCTTCTTTGAACTTCTGCTCTATGAGACATCCACAGACAACCGAAACTACCTCTTCTTCAAAGACGTACCTTCTTCAGTATCTGGGACCGAAAGGCCAAATGGAGCGTCGGCAACTACGTTATCGCTGCCTTTACGATACTTCATTGTGAAATTATAGTTGAAAAGTCTAGCAGTCCAACGACTGATGCGTCGGGGACGGACTCCTGTCCCCTGAGTGGACATTAGTGTGACGAGAGCTTTATGATCGGTCTGTATTTCGAAATGTCGACCCCACAGATAAGCATGTCATCTCTCAAAAGCCCACAGGATGGCGAGGGCTTCTTTCTCTCCTGCTGAGTACTTCCGCTCTGCTTCGGAGAGTGAGAGGAAGCGAAAGCAACATTTTTAGTTGCTTCCCATGCTGTCAGTGGAGAACAGCATTTAGTCCGTAATTGAACGCGTCTGTGGAGACGACAACTGGAAGATTATATTGAACATTGCAAGAATGGGTGCCTGTTGAAGACAGGACTTGACACTTTGGAAGCTGGCCTCTACGTCGAAGGACCAGACAAAAGATGCTTCCTTGCGCAGAAGCCTTCGGAGGGGTTCTACGAGAGTAGCACAGTGAGGGACAAGCTTACTGTTATATTCTACTAGACCTAGGAAGGCCTTCAACTGTGAAGGTTCCGATGGAACTGGAAAATTAAGGACAGTGTCTATTTTCGACGTAAGGGGTGCTAGACCCTCCGCAGACAGACGATGACCGAGGAATGACAGTTCAGAGACATTGAAAACGGCTTTTCTATTGAGTTTCATGCCAGCCTCTCTAATACATTTGACGACTTGTCTGAGATTATTATCATGTTCATTCTGGGAGGAGCCATAGACAATGGCATTGTCCAGATAAAACTAGACTCCTGGATAATGTTTTAATATCTTGAAAATGCCCTGTTGGAAGGCCGCTGGTGCAGACGCCAGACCGAAACAAACTCGTTTGAAACGAAAAAGCCCTTCATGGGTAATGAATGCCGTTAAGTCGCGACTCTTAGGGTCGAGACAGACCTGGTGATAAGCAGACGCAAGGTCTAACTTAGAAAAATGATAAGCTCCACCATTTATTTCTCTTTCCACCCTTTCGTAATGGCCCTACGCGACCATCACAGGACGATAGGGGGCAACTGGAGCCTTTCCTTCAGTTCGTTGAACGCTTGTCCTTGCTCCTCCTCCACTAGAAGTTCACGTCGTCCTTCATCAGATGCGTGAGCGGTGCAGAAATCTTGGCAAAATCGCGAACGAAATGTCTGTAGTAAGCGCACCGCCCAAGACATTTTCGCATGGCTTTCTTGTCTGATGGCTTCGGAAGTTCGGCGACAGGGGATGTCTTCGCAGGGTGAGGACTTACACCTTGAGCACTCGCGACATGGCCTAGGAATTTGAGCTTGCCATAAGCGAACCGACATTTTGACGTCTTTAGTGTCAGTCCAGCATTCTGGAGAGCCTGTAGCACGGCTCACAAACGTCTTTGGTGATCGTCGGAGTCGCTTGCGAATAGCACGACGTCGTCGAGATAGACGAGACAGCTTTGCCATTTCAAGCCGGAAAGAACGGTGTCTATTACGCGCTGGAACGTCGCCGGTGCTGTGCACAGTCCGACCAGCATCACTTTAAATTCGTAAACCCGTCCGGCGTGACGAAGGTAGTCTTTTCACGATCCCGTTCGCCAACCTCCGTCTGCCAGTACCCCCTCTTCAGGTCCATTGACGAAAAGTATCGGGCGTTGCGCAGCCGGCCCAGAGTTTTCGTCGATGCGTGGCAGCGCGTAGACGTCTTTTTTGTTACGGCGTTCAGTCGACGATAGTCGACGCAGAGCCGAAGAGTCCCGTCTTTCTTTTTCACCAGGACTAATGGTAATGCCAACGGACTGCTTGAGGGCTGGACAATGTCCTCGTCGAGCATTTCTCGGACCTGCTTCTGAATGATTTCTTTCTCTTTCACAGAGACACGGTACGGCGACCGATGAACAGGAAGCGCGTCGTCTTCAGTAACAATTCGATGTTTCGCAACTGTCATTTGGCGCACCTTTGACAACGTGGAGAAGCACTCATTGAACTCGGCGAGAAGGTCACTGAGTTGTCGTCGTTGTGGGGTAGGCAGGGTTGAATCGATATCGAAATGCGAAGGCGGCGTTGTCTTGGGTGGCCACGGAGAGAGTTGTTCTGATATTCCGGCGATTGCGGCTGAGTCCGCAAGTTCCTCGGCGTTACCCACGGCGGAGCCTTTCGTAAGGTCCTGAGCCTCCTATCGGAAGTTCGTTACGAGTGCGACAGTGTGTACGTCTTGGAGCTCCGCGATGCCTCTTGCGACGCCGATGCCTCTTCCTAGAAGCAACTGGAGGCTCCCTTCAAGCAGAACGACGCCGCAGAAAGCCTCATCGATCCCGACGGGTACGAAAACACTCGGACGTGGCGGTAAGTTCGCGTTGTTTGCGAGGACTCGTACCACGGATGACGTCGCTTTGGGTTCCTTCGGTGGTGGAGCAAGTTTTCGTAGCGTCAACCGGTTTGCTCCGAGGTCGATGACGGCGCCATACTCGCAGAGAAAGTCCATTCCGAGGATAACGTCCCTCGCACAGTTCTGCAGAACGACGAAGTTGACAGGGCACGTCTCACCGTGGATCGTGACGCGAGCAGTGCAGATACCGACAGGTGTAATGAGAAGTTCGCCGGCGATTCGTATCTGCGGTCCGTCCCACGACGTCATAACTTTCCGAAGGCGACGAGAGAGTCTCCAACTCAAAACAGAGTAGTCCGCTCCGGTGTCGACGAGCGCCGTCGCGTCGTGGCTGTCGATGAAAACGTTGAGGTTATTCGACACTGTTGAAGAAACGTCGTTTCGGGGCGTTGCGGCGTTAGAGTGGGAGGGCTCCGACGATCTTTGAGGATCTTGGCATCGTTCGTCTTCGGCGACATCACCTCCCGGCATTGCCGCGTCTGGTTTTCCCGACGGGAAGCGATGGGTGACAGGCTGTCTTGGCGAGACCGGCGGAAGGGCGATGGCGAGCGTCGGGGAGACGGTGAACGGAATTGTCGGCGGCGAGACGACTCAGGAGAGGAAGAGTGGCGGAGGTAGTCCTCGATGTCTCAAGGTCGCTCTCTAAGACGTGGTCGAATGTCGTTGGGCGCAAACCCTCGTAGGCCCATGTGGCGGTAGGGGCATCGACGGTAGATGTGGTTCGCTTCACCGCAGTAGTAGCACATCGGTCGTCGAATCGGCCGTGCGCCACACATCCGTCTTTCTAGGCGCCGGTTGTTCAGTATGGACGAGCTGGGGCTTCTCTTCCCGATGTCGGAAGGTCTGTGGCCCTGGCTCACGTCGCGGTGGCATGGAATACTGCCGGGCAGCTGGCGCCGTTCTCCGAGCTACTGCCGCGTAGGTCACGAAGGGCTCCTCGGGTGTTGCTACGCTGGTAGGAGCCTCAGGATGGAATGCCCGTTGAACTTCCTCGCGGACAACTTCGGCTATCGGCATTGAAGCAGGCTGGTGGGCAGCAGGCAGGAACTTCTTGATTTCCTCCCGGTCGACGTCCCGGATGATGTCGCGGATGTCCGAGATGTTGCAGCTGGACGGCGAGAGGGCAGCGAAGCCGGGAAGTCTCTGCTAGTGTGAGGCCCGTGCTTGAAGGGCATGTTCAATGTTGGTGGCCTCATTGACGAAACCTTCGACGGTGCTAGGCGGGCTCTGCACGAGGCCCCCGAAGATGTTTTCTTTCACGCTCCGCATTAAGACCTTCGTAGAACATTCTAACCTCAGAATCAACAAGACGGTTCCTTGAATTTTCCAGAACATCGCATTACAGCCTCAACAAAAATCTGTACACGCGGCCAGGAAACGAACCCTGGCCTTCTGCGTGGAAGGCAAGCGCGATAAGCGCTGGGCCACGGGCGCATTGCCTACTTGGTCAGCTGTGCTCGCGGCAATATTATCATTCCGACAAAAATGTGGCTGACCACTATTTGCTTAATTCTCGATCAGTAATTTTGGTATTTTTTTTAATTTCCGAAACAACAGAACAAGTTCCACCCGTTGCACCACGAAAGGACTGCGACAAGAAGCCGGGTGTGAACGTCGTGAGAGAAAAGCTCGTGGTATTACACTTTATTTTTATAAGCTTCTAAAACAGATACGGGTGTAAAAGTTTTGCATATTTGTCATCAGCAATTTTAAACTTGAACATATTTAGCAAAATAAAAATCGAATGCTTAGACTCTGTGGAAAGATAGAATCTCCGGTATAGGTTAAAGGGTTCTCGGGAATCAATGAATTATTTTGATATCTTCCAGTTAGTTTGCCTACAAGCATGGCAAGAAAGGTAGAACTATATCTTCAGATTTCATATGTTGATAAGCACCAAGACAAATCTTGAATGAAATTTGGCAAGATAAACCTGAGCAATGCATTAAAGTTTATTTTCACAATTTATTTTTATTTTATTTTTGCATTTCATTTTTGTATGTATTTGGTTACCTTATTAATCGGTTCTCCTCGGCAGCTTCTATGCCAGCTTTAGGAGGCGCGAACCTGTGTGCATACAGGACCTTTGCACATATATGCTTTGGTATAAGTAAAAGAAAACCTCCAGGCGTACAGTTCCCGTGTGAGTACTGTTCCGGTATGCATACCGGAAAAAGAATTTGAAACATTATATAAGTTAAACTAGTTTAACAGTATGAATATTTATACAAGTTTAAGTAGGGTATACAGGATGTCGCCTAGCAATTCTTAAGAGGTTCAAAACCACTGTAGCAATTAAACTTACCGATCAGCTGAAATTAAAATGACAGCAAGAATCACCTGCGTGTCACTATTTGGTGAATGGTTTATAGAAAACGATGGAGGTTTACATACTGTCGACCTCGGTTGATGCTCCAACCTCGACAACCTTTTGCACGCCCTCGTTTTTAGCGTCTGCGAAAGATAATACAATACGAAACTCAGTCTATTTATTTCAGTTGATTCCTAAAAGCCAGCTGGAGGTTTAATTGTTAGTAACAAAGTTAGTTGATTTCAGCTCCTCTCGACAGCATACAGGCATCCAGGACAATAAATCGTGTCCTTAACTGAATGGCCATTTGCAAAAAACCACCGCCAAAGAGAATATGTCACATCTCACCCAAGTGCATATGTTTATAGTCCAATGCAGTCGGTGGGAGGTTGAGAACCCGGTCGAAGCTCCGCCTCAAGAACGCGCTCGTTTCCTTCCGCTAGCCTCGACTGCGCGCGCGACGAGTGTTAGAAAGAGAGAACGCGTGCTTCCTGGGGGAGCAGCTGGAGGGTTCTTGACACTGCTGCCAGCGACTGTAGGTAAGACATTAGAGAGTTTAAGAGAACCGTTTTTCTACATCCGATACGGTACAATGGGCCCTTGGTACCAAATGTGCATGTCCGAGTCATCTGCGGTCTTACCGTAATGCGCCTTTTAAACCTTAAAAGGCAACTCCGCTTTATTTTTTATATTTAAAAAACAATGCAGCCCTCTTCAGTATCATATAGGAAGACCTCATGTCAAATATTACGATCTAATTTCGTCTATATAATAAAAAATTAAAGCCGTTTACAACTCCCTGTAACGCCGAATTAGAGCGAAGCTCTTGAGGAGGAGGGGAAGGAACGGGGGGGGGGGTTACGTGACCCCGGGGGGGGGAGGGGGGGTCACATGGCCTGGGGTCACGTGGCCTCGAGGGGTGTGGGCGGAGAAAATTTTCCGCTAGATTTAGCGGGGAAAATTTTCCGCTAGATTTAGTGGGGAAAATTTTCCACTAAATTTAGCGGAGAAATTTATCCGCTACATTTAGCGGTAAACATTCTCCGCTAGATTTAGTGCGGAAATGTTTCCGCTAGATTTAGCGTGGAACATTTTCCGCTAAATGTAGCGGAGAAATTTACCCATCATGCACCGCGCGGTTACGCCGACGGCGACGCCACTCAAGCCTGAAACTGTCGCCTAAGCGCTGCGCTCTAATAGCCTGCAAACTTTTAAATGAGCCAAGTCGCCAAAATCAGCCAACTCTAGCGTGCGATGTTAGGCGCAATCGCCAGCGCAGTCAACAAGACGGAGTTGGAGCGGCCAACGTTGAGCCACTATGTCAGAGGCATCTCTACGTCATTTTCACGTTTTGTTTGTTATTTTCTAAGAGGGAAATTGAACGATGACGTTATGAGTTTCTCGTCCCGGTGTCGGCTCAACAGCGTCCACATGATCACCGTAACGCGGATCCGCTGATTCGCGAAGCCCTGCGTGCTTATCGGTCTGTTTTTCCGCTCCCCTCTCCCCGGATCATCACCGTCCACGCCATGCGTAGCGACCTGTCCGTGTCGCGTGTCCTGTACCACGCCCCCACGAACGTCACAAGACCACGTGGTTGGACGTGCATTGGCCATGACTCTGATGACACGAGACCAATGTTGCCTGACGCAACCGAAGTTTCGGTTTCGGTATCCGCTGACGTTTAAATTAAGGTTACACAAATAATATTCTGCATTTCGCGAACCCGAAGACTTAGAGCTGTTTAGTAGTGCTTTGTGGTTTATGTTCCGAAACGGAACATAAACTGACATTGACGATTGAGCTCCAAACGAATTCCTCGGTCAACTCTTCACGGCGACGTCTTGGGTTGACTGCCTCAAATAATGTGCACCACAAGTATTCGACAGCCGCACCAGCCTGTACCGCATAGCAAAGCCAACGTGCACGGCAACAAACCGATCGTGACACCAAGCCGAGGATACCGCTTCACCGGTCCACAGCGGCAAACGACCCGTTGCTCGTACCGTGACTCGTACACGGCCAACTCGGCGTCTTTTCGTGGCTCCTCTCGTCGCAACCAGCTAGAACCCCACAATTCCGCAACCGAAACCGGCGTCGGCTAAAAGCGAAACGTAAAGCGGCCGCCCAGTGACTTCCGCATCCGCTGCCCGCTTCCCCAGCTTCCCTTCGTTGCGGAGAAGATGTCGGAGACGTAGCGTAGACGTCGTCTCGTTCGTTGTACCGGACAGATGTTTGACGGTCCGCTTTTACTGCAACTCTGGTTCACAACTCGACGGCACCTCTCATAGTTCACCCAGGTGTGGTCAGCGCGGCGCGGCCGGCTCGCCTCGTCCGATCGCCGGACCTTTGACGACTTCGAAGTTCGGCCGGTAGGCCTAGGATCCGAAGTCTTTCCGTGATGGGGTAAGCGAATCTCGTCCCCTATTCGTTCTACTTTGAAATTAAGTTAGGCGCACTCCAGTGTAAGCATGCGTGCCAAGTGTTCGTGACAATTTTGAGCTGGAATAATTTTGCTTCCTCACGGTTTGTCATTTACCGAAAATGTAAATTGAGCCGATGAACGAGACACGATGAACGAGGAGGTCGACCTCGAAAAGAGGTCAAGCCGTATTTACTGAGTTGAGTACAGGGGAAAGTTTGGACAAAAATAAACAAAGTTTAAGTAGTAACAAACATGTACCAGCTCACACACCTGTCAATCAACCAGCCCCGACCAGCCCCCACCAATCACAGAGCCGCAGGGCGGGGCCTCTTCCTCTCTCCCATCCCAGGGACCAATGACAGGGCATGGGCGTTGGCCAGTGACCAATCGGAGCTCAGCGAGGTCCCGCCCTCGAGTCACGTGCACCTCACACCTATACCGAGCACGTCACTCGTCGCGTGTCGGGCGCGTGCCACCGCAAACCGCAAGCCACAAACCACAGACCGCAAACTACAAGCGTGGTTCCAGGTGTTGACAGGTCATCATCTGATAACAACTACGTGATGTCCGAGCTTCGTTCGCCATCACCTGGTTGTTATCCGAGCTTTGTTCGACAGAGGGCGCTATGCGACTTAAATGCTCAGGGCGTCTCACGTGTGATGGGTTCGAGCTGCGTCCGACAGAGGGCGCTCACGTGATGTCGCATATAAGGCCCATGTATACTGAAAGGTAGCGCAAACCATTGTCTGAAATGGAGAGAGAAGTTTCTCCTCGCCGATGCCCTTTCCTCTCAAAAGTTCTCTTTCCCCTCGCTTCAATTGAATCTGGCGCGACACGTGACCATTGTCTTCCCGTGATCCCACGCGATTCGGTCAGTCTGCTCGAAACCAACGCCATCACTGGGCCAGGCGTAGCGGCGGCTCCCGTTATTCGCGGCCCGGCCGTAGGTTTTTTTATATTTTACAACCTCGGCGGCAACGCGATGCCATCATGCTGCGCTGTAGATTGCACAAACAGCATTGCGAAAGGAAAGAGACCTTTTTGCTCGTCCCGACGGGAAAGGAAAATCTTCAACGGCGAAGACGATGCCTCCACCGGATCGGTCGGAAAAGTTTCGATGCCTCGAGGGAGACTTTGCGAGGTAAGTCATTGTCAAACTCTGAATCGTATTACCTGTCTCTTCCGGTCTCGCCGATGAATATCGCGTAGTACGATCATGAGACGAGACAAACACAAAACTATATTACCGGCACGAAGGACTTGGACACGTCTTTTCGCGCGTATTTGATCATAGAAACTGACTCGCTCACTCTTAGCTCGCTTGCATTGAGTCGGCCGAGTTGAGAACGATCCGTGAGAGACTACGGTGCCGCTACAATAAAAAGGATTGTAATGTTACCGCGTGCATCTTGCGTCAGTGAAAGTAGAGTCACCAACGATCGAGCACATCGCGATTTTGTTTATGCCACAAATTTCCGCGATCGGTGCTTCACAAATGGCAACTAAAAATATGCGATGCTGCATTTATTTTTCAGGATAACTTCACGAACGATCAGTTTGTGCCAGGGATCTTGTAACGACTGGCCTCAAGCAACTCAAGCGATATGCAGATCCTTTCATTTTTTCACACCGACCTCTTCCGAATGTGCAATATTTCGCCTTGTAGCAATAAATATTTTCTTGTCTTCATCTTTGTATGTGATTTGTCTTTTGTGATTATTAAAACATCAATTGCTGACGATAAAAAAATTGCTCTTGTATATAAAGGCTGTGCTGAAGGATCGCTCTGTCTTCGTTTTTAACTCACGCAGTAAGGTACGCCCGCGGGTGTGCGGCAAAGCTTATGCGCTTTGAGAGTGAACTCAAGGGTGTACCTTGCGCGTGAGAACGTCAAAACACTAATATATGTGATAAATGAGAAACGTGCTGGAAAGGCAACCGAGCACACGCTTATTTTTCATTTTAACGGAGGGGATACAAGTGATGTACTTGATTATTTGACGTGCAGTTTTATGCACGAGGCGCGTAAACAGCAGACGTCGCATATTCCTCCGCTCGCATGTGCACAGTTTCAGGTAGTATTTGACGCTTATAAAATGTGTATGAAGTAAACTAAGCTGCTGGACTGACAAAACGATCGGTGATGCTAAAAATTACCGGAAGGTCCTGTTTTACACGCATAGTGGTGTCATTTATTTGCCTAACTCCATCGGTGCCGATTCTCCGAATGCACTTCGTTCAAGATATTAAAACGTTTTAGTAGTGAGAAGTATTGCGAGCCTTGCGGGCGCGTGCCCAATTGATGCTCAAAGTGACGGCACGAGCTCCCGCTAGCAACGCAGTCCTTGCCCACGAAACTCTATTTAGACGCAGGGAGAGTGCATTCTATCGTTTGCCTGCTCTCAGCTTTGCTGCGATAAACGGGTAAACGAAATATAATTTCGCAGTGCATGCCAATGTTCGTTTGCGTTTAGCGGAATTTGTTGTTGTTTATTTTGTAATAAAGAAAATAAATATAGTGAAAAGGGAAGGAAACGGAAACGCGTAGAAGGAAAGGGTTAGTCTCCCGTAAGCGGGGTCAGCTTTTCGTCCTATTGTATTTGCCGATAGAAACGTCTTCCCGTACTTTTAACTCCAATAAAGGTGCACAAACGCTACGTTTCTTCATGTTAAAAAACACAACTCTCTTTATATTTGAAAAAAAAAATCTGGTCCGCCGTATTTAATAACATGAACGGCCCGGCACCCGGTTGTGCCCGGCACACCGCGCGCGCCCTCGCGCGCGTTGCGGGCCCAGCTCAGACATGGCGGCGAGGGGCGTGGGGCGGACATAGGGCGAGGAGGATTGCCGTCGATGGAAAGGAGGAAACGAGGAGAGGAGGAATTGCGCTACCTTTCCGTATTCAGGGCCTTAGTCGCATAGGGTTGTGTTGCATCCGAAGGAGGGCGCTGCGCTCCGGTCACATGACGGTCACGTGTTTTGAATTTAAATCGCTGCGCTGTAAATGCCCCTTTCATTCGATTAAAAAAGGCTCTGCGGGCGACGGGGACTCGACCCTTGGGTACAGCAGCCCGACGCTCTATCCCCTGAGCTACGAGCACATTTCTTCCAAGACCGCTTAACTTGTGTTAGTTGTTCGTGTGTGTGCAATTCATGATACCAACCACGTGATGTCGCACAGGGTTCGAGCTGCGTCCGACAGAGGGTGCTTACGTGATGTCTCGCACAGCGTTCGAGCTGCATCCGAGAGAGGGCGCTCACGTCATGTCGCACAGGGTTCGTGCTGCATCCGAGGGAGGGCGCT
>JAZHYW010040101.1:0-13982 GCA_037355805.1 Ixodes ricinus
ACTTGCCTTCCATGCCATTCTATTGCTTTTCCTCTTAGCGTGTTTAAGTGTATCCCTCCCGCACCCGTGCTAAGCGCCTGTCTGCTCAGCCCAACTCCTAAATAGTTTTCAATGGCCCCGGACCACGTAATGTTTAGAAATGTTTCTGGCTTGGAAGGCCACGGTCCCAACCAAGATCCCGCCGATTTTTTGGGGTTCATTTCAGCCCCGGAGACAACACAAAACTCGTTCACATGCTCCAAAGCGATCACCATTTCATTCTGGGAAGAACATACCACAGTAACATCGTCCGCGTAAGCAAGAAGTTTTGCTGACGCTGTGCCCACCTTAACTCCTAGGATGTTATCATCCATTATAATCGCCTTGCACAAGGGTTCGAGATAAATAGCAAAAAGAATAGGTGATAGCGGGCAGCCCTGTCTTACAGACGAGCGCACAGGAATGCGACGTGACTTGCAACCGTTGATTAAAAGACGCGTACTTATGTCTCTGTAGCATATCTTCACGAACTTCAAAAGATACTCGCCCGTTTTACAGTGTTCCAGTATCGAAAATAGGAATGAATGCGAAACTTTGTCAAATGCTTTTTTTAGGTCAATTTGCAACACAGCAGTGGGGCGTCCCATTGCCTCGGCCGTTTCAGCGATAATTCGCATAACATGCAGATTTGTCGTTATAGATCTATTTTTAAAACCATATGTTTGATGGCCTCCCACCACTGTTTTGAACGCAATTTCTAGTCGCTTAGCTAATATTTTCGCGAGGATTTTATAGTCAGTTGTAAGCAGGCTTATCGGTCTGAAGTCGTCGCACCCACGAGCGGATTTATCACTTTTCTTTTTTGGTATTAACACGGTTAACGCTTGCCTCATTGACGGAGGGAGTAGGTTTCTGGTATGGACGTCCGCGTAAACCTTAGCCAATATAGGAGCCAACTCGGCAGAGAATTGCTTATAGAAAGTCGCACCGAGGCCGTCTACACCAGGTGACTTCCTAGGCGCCAATTCTTTTATCGCTCTACAGATCTCTGCCTCGGTTATATTTTCGTTAATAAGATCGACTACATCTTCCGGTACGTTGGGCATTAACTCTAGAGCCTTGTCCACTAGAGCCTGATCGTAACTGCTGGATTGATTGAACAGTCTGCTATAAAATGAAACTAATTCTCCCTCAATTTCTTCGGCTTCGGATAGAGTACTGTCCCCGGACCTCAGTTCATTGATTTGGTTCCGACTCGCCCGTTCCCTCTCACGCGTTTTAAAAGTTTCGTTGGGTCTTCTGCCCTGCCTAGCGTGCGTAGACGAGACCTCACCATTGCTCCGCGGTACTCTGTGTCCAGGATCTCAAGCAGACTTGCTTTACACTCTTTAATGTCTGCCGCGAAAAGACCAGGAGCTTTGCTTTCCTCGCTCACTAGCGTGTGCAGCACCTTGCACAGCCTTCGCTTTTCGGTGCGCCGCTCTAACGCTTTCGCTTGGCAATACGATATTATTGACATTTTAATTTCTTCCTTTAGCAGCTCCCAGTTAACCGCGTTTACTTCCTTACTCTTTATCATGGTTTCGATAAGGCCTTTCACTACCTTTTGCAAATCCTCGTCCTCGAGCGCCTTGTCGTTTAATTTCCAGTTTTGCCACGATGACGGGCGTTTCTGACATTTTATTTGTTCACCTATCTCGGTCGCAACCAACGCGTGGTCAGAAAAGGCTACAGGGCTAACGTGATAGCCGGTCGTGACCCTTGCCAAGCAACTTGACGCGTAAATCCGGTCAAGTCGTGCATGACATTCTCCCTGCCAGTGCGTGTATACCAAGTTAGGGGAGTCCACGAACTCCGCTACGTCCTGGAAATCAAAATCTCTTAACAACTTTCTAAGCTCAGCAATACTGGAGTCTTGCTGGATGCCTCGAGAAGAGTCCTTGGCATTTAGGACACAGTTAAAGTCGCCCCCTAAAATGGTTGGTGCCGAAGTGCTGACGTACTGGCGGAGATTAATAAAGAAGACTTTCCTTTCCGCGGGCTGATTCGGGGCGTGAACCGCGACCACTCGAATTATGTCGTTCTGGTATAGCATATCTATAGCACACACCCTGCCGCTTTGGTCGGTCTCCCAATCTGGAAGAACTGCTATGCCTTTGTGCTTGCGGACAAGGACTGCCGTGCCGGCACTGCTAGAAATGGCACAAGAATAACGAAAAACATAAGTGTTTTCAAAAAATTTTGACGCTTCTTCAACGTGTCCGGAAGTTAGCTTCGTTTCCTGGAGCAGTGCTACGTCAATTCGTTTGCTCAAGAGCGTATTTAGCAGCCACTGCTTCCTTTTTCGAACAATCAAGCTCACACAATTTAATGTGAGAATATTGAGTCGCGGAATCGTTGAAAGGTTTTACGCTTACCGCCGGCAAACGATACTCGCGACAGGGTAACAAAAGAAAATGTGGTCAGCGGAGATCCGTTAGGGACACCTACTGCGAGTCCTTTGGCCGGCGAGGCTCTGGAATACGGGGCTTTGGGTCGAACCGGTACCTCCGCTGGCTGGGGGCCTTCCACTTGAGGCGGTGGTCGGGCATCCCTTGGTTGTCCTCATCCGCGCTTGCATCTTCGACGCCTTCTGGACGGTCCTCAGGGGGTCGAGCTTTTCCGCCGGTGTTACCTCCATGGGATAGTTGGCCTCGTCGTGTCCGGTCGTCTGTCGCTTTTGGCTGGGGGAGTGTCCTCCGGAAGCACGATGCCGTCATCACCGGCCGTGCTTTGTTGCCTCTTGGCCGTTACAGCTTGCACGGGCTCGGCTTGCGATGACGCAGCGAAAGAGGGGGCGGTGTTCGCAGGGCCTGCAGCATCCAAGACGGACGGCGACGGGTTGTTGATAGCGCTGACCGGAGCGGCGCCCCCCGCCGCAACCTCGGCCTCCTCCTCGTCCATCAGGTGCTCGGTCAGCTCATCGGTAGCTCCGTTATCTGTGACCGTGGCGTACGTCTTAATACAATCTTCTTTTTCGTGTCCAAATCGGCGGCAAAGTTCGCACCGCGGCACCTTGCACTGTCGTCGAACGTGTCCCGTCTTTCGGCAGCGCAGGCACATGGGGGCGCGCCCTGGGGCGATTACGAGGGCAGTACCGTGCACAAGGCGCAGTTGATGCGGGACCTTCTCTAAAGTGACGCCCTCCTTGAGCGTCAGCCGCACCGCTCTTGTGGTGGACTCCACGCCTTGGAAACCGTCCTCGTGCCAGGCTTCTCGGGTGATGCCTTCGACTCTCCCGTAAGGCTCGAGAGCCCTCCGGATGGCATCGTCAGGAACGTCGCACGGCACCCAATGAAGTTTCAGCCGCACCTCGGCCTTGTTGGGGTCGAGCACGAGACACCGCTTCCCCTTCACCAAAAGTTCCTTGGCTTCCAGAATCTTCTGTTTGGCTGCCAGCGAGTGGAAGGTAGCCATCCACACGTGATTCATTTGGAATGAACCACAAGCTTTCAGGTCTTTTAAGACCCCAGCATTTTCGAGCCCTGATTTGAAGTCGCCTATTTTGTATGGCCGCCCGGAAATGTCGCAGTGCAAAAAAACGGTTGTATGAACCACAGTACCTGTCGGCAGAGGAGGCAGAAGAATACGATAGTCCTGGGGAACATCCGTAGCAGCAATACCACGGCCCGAAAGGGCCGCTGTCACAGCTCCGTCGGAGCCAGCCATTCGTGCGTCCGAACTCAACGAGCACCGGAAACAGAATACGCTATGCCACGGGCGCGCTGCCTACTTGATCAGCTGCGCCCGCGGCAATATATTGAAGTACACTACATACGTTGTGGGTGTGATCCTTGTTGATAATTAACCAAATTTGTTAAAAGAGCAAAAACAAGACTGAGAGCAAAATAGCTGAAGCGTATTTTATAAAGTCCTTGGGTGGCAACTGCGTCAACATGACATCTATTTTACTAAATAACATAAAAGTTTCTCATCTAGATGTTTTTGTGTCGACACGTTAAACCAAAACAAAAGTCTGAAAAATTGTCATCGGTTGTTTGTGTTTATAGAATGCTTTTATCGCAAGAGGTGGCTAGAAAGGAAAGACTGTTCACGCATGTGTGCTAGGTTGACTTTCTCGATTAAATCATTTGACAGCGCCAGCTCGTGTTGGATGTTTTTCTTACTGGTCCGTCTTTTTTGCGGTTTTAAGTACTCCAGATTATAAGAAACCAACTAGCACAGTCCAAAGTTTTATTGAGAAATAAAAATACAGCCGCCAGGAGTCGATCAGTGATCCGCTGAATGGGAGGCGAGCTCAAAACCAGAAGGCCGCGGCCGCATTTTTTGTTTTCTTATTGGCAGGATTTCTCAGTGATCAATCACAATATAATACACTCAAATAGCTATGCTTGAGTTATGCAGAGCGTCACCTACACGTTCACACGTCAGTCTCGCTCAGCTCTAGCTCAATGGCAACACTTGCGGTAAAAATCGAACCAGTCTCAAGGAGAGTCTGTTAGAGTGTGTAACTATCCGACCGGACATTGACGTGTGCTGCTATGCGCGAACATGAAGATCTGGCAGACTTAAAGCTTGCAAAATCACCGTTGTCTGGTCTAGCCGATGCAAACAATTCCGCGAAACCTTTGGAGGGAAGAAATCAAAAGGCACCCAAAATAAAATAGCATGAAACGTTGCTGGCAGAATTAAACTGAATCTGTATTTAATCAAGTCGCGTACAACCCACACCTTACAATACCTCAACGGACCTCTCTCCCCAAACATAAATACATCAGCACAAACTTCAACCGCTCTAAGTGCTTAAACCTGGAATTTGCTAGGGATGTAAAACCCAGTTTTGCCAGTTGCTTAACGAACTACCAGATAATGAAGCCTTACCCTGACATTGGTTTGATAATTTACGACCAAAGACTTTAAATGACCAACGATTATTCAGGCAGGGAGCCTAACCCTGGCCCTTGCTAGGCGATTCGGGTCCAAAGATTCCAAATGAAAGCCGAAGTATCAGGATGTAAAGCCTACATTTGGCACTTGTTTGACAATTTAAGCCCAGCGATGTAAGATAACAGTCGAATTATCAGGCAGTAGACTTAACTAACACTCGAATGGCGGTTCGGGCCCAAAGATGCGAAATGACAGACGAACTATCAAGAAGCGTAGCTTAACTTTGGCACTTGCATGGCGATTTGGGCCCAAAGACGACAAATGACAACCGAATTACCAGGCAGTAACCCAAACTCTGCCGCTTGTGTGGCGAGTTTTGTCCAGAGATGCAGGATAAGAGTCGAACTTGGAAATGACGCCTAAATTTGCCACTTGCTTGGCAAATAAGGACCAAGCCGCCCGAACTTTTGCCATGGAAGGCCAGGTTTGCCACTACTTCGGCTTATTAGGGCTCCTGAAGCCCCCAAATTCCAAGACAAAACTGAATTCTGTTCCAAAGCTCTGTGCTACCTGGAAAAAATTCAACGCATTACATGCAGCCGGCGAAGAGGTAGACCCCATGGAAATGTCCCATTAAAGCATGATCGTGACACAATGGTCCTGAAGCATTTACACCCGACTTTATCATTACAATAAACCCAAATAACACAAGAGTGGGTTGTGCATGCTGCACAACTGAAAACATCTAAATCTTCCAGCAACCAAGCATAGCAAATTATAGCCACACTTGATGGCCGCACGAAAGATTCGGTGCTCCTCGGGTTTACGAGAAAGATCAAAACTATTTATGTTGCATACATCGCGGAACCGCGCCTCTTCAAGGCGCTTTCATTTGCTATTTTGAATGTTAACGGTTTTTATACCATTGTATGTTACCTGCGTGTTCTGTCGTTATAGGCTTCCGTCAAAATGCCCATCAAATATGGGCACCGCAAGGTACCAATGTGGTAAACAGTGGTAACTTCCCACGCTTCCTCTGAAATTATTCGAAACGCGCTTACCTTTTCTAGTTATTGCACGTAATTGCTCTAATTCATACCTTATTTTGTTTTCTACACCATATTTTGGACAGATTTAGTGGTCTCGGAAGATAGTCATTTTAATATATTATTAAAGCTAAATGAACTAATAAAGTAAGGTATCCTAAAAGTATCCTACGATAATTGCTGCGATGCTCTTATTTTGCGCGTCTTCGTTTCTTTGTTATGGTGAATACAAAATAACAAACATTTTCTCGGCGCACAGCACCTACAATCACGAAGAACCTCACGGGAATCTCAAATTTATTTGTTGTTAACTGGCGCAGCAGTCTTGAGTGATCAACTCCAATTTCGATCGATCGCGCTTTTTCTGCCACCACGTTCGCTGCCGCTGTTACACTCATCGCCGCACCGACGCGACCATATTACAAAGAAAGCAAGAAACAGTTATAGAGTGTTTAAAGTCGTGAGCGCATTCAACAACACACGAGCCCCACCGTGCGGCAAATATTACTAGCGTTTTACCGCACCCAATACATCAGCGGCGACCAAAGAGGTACTTTTCACCCAGTTCAGCGCCGCTGTCGAGACTCTAATGCCAAAGAGATTGCGCTACTGCTTTAAATGCTGGCGCTGCCCACAATAAAACGTTCTGTATGATGACTTACTCGTGGGCGACAAGAGCCAAGTTCCGATAATTGACGGTGATCAGTACTCCGTAGAATGCTTTTGTCGCTTTTGATTATGACAAGTAGCCGGTATAACACTCTAAAGCACGAGTCGGCAACCTGCGGCCCGCATGTCGATACGGCCCGCGAGTCAATGTTTTTGGCCCCCAGCACGCCACCACAAAGGGTCTCAAACTCATTCCCTCAAATACACAAGCACGCTCTCAGCAGGCGTCGGGTCTTTTCGTGGTATGGGGGATAACGGCGGTTGTGGTGTGAGGGGGAGGTGGGAGAAAGGGGGAGATTTTTTTTCCTCTTCCCGTTTTGTTTCCTTTAAATTGTTTAATGTCTAAGGGTGGTCAATTTTATTTAGTCTTTATTGTATTGTCTATCTGCAAATGTTGCGCACCAAGGTGATGCATTCGGATTAAATATTTGAGGTTGTCATATCAAGCATCGTTCGGAATCACGGAATGTACCGTCGGCGATTTCAACATTTTTTGGCACACGCAAGGGCATGCTTGGTTTATCCATTGCCATGGAAATGTCTTATGAATAAGGAAATCAAGTTTTGCAATATTTTAAGATTCACAGAAGAATATCATCGTTTTTTATGTTGAAGGAAGCCCTGCAGGATCTTTCTGATTCTGATTGAGAGTGCGACCTTGGTATAACTGATTGATTTTGCCACAGATGCAACACAATCAACAAACCAAGAACTAAAGATGCAGGTGTAATCTATAAAATTGTGGCAGAGAAAAAAATAACGAAGGAATGTCAGGAAAGCTGCAGCGAGTCCCGAGGCCGACAGCATTGAGCTTTGTCGAGTCTGCGTGACAGCTGTTCTAGCGGGAGAGTGTCTGGGTTACTCGGCAAAGACACGCTGGAGTTTCTTGTCTACTAAACGCGGTTTCTCGAACATTCTGCTTTGAGTGTTCGAGCATTGAACACTCAGGTCGATGACCTTGAAAGGGCATGTTGAGTTTCTATCTATTACACTCGTGGGTAAGAGTAAAAACGATTCTTCTAGACGTATGAGAAGCGTTCCTCTCTGCCACACGTACGCGCATTACTCCACTCCTAAAAAAAACGCCTCGTCCCGGTGCAACTTTATAATAAATAATATATACACACAAGATGACTCTTAAATGTGACCGCAGGTTCTTCTGAACTACGAAAAGGCTTAATAGCGGCGGCAGGTCTCTCGTGGTCTCCGATTATTTTAAGAGCGGTTGTGTCGTCGTTCTGCCTCATCAGGATCAATGGCATGTTTTCGCCGACAAAGCAGTTCGCTCCGACGTCGAGGAGGTCTGCGCCGTATACAAACAGAAAGTCTATCCCGTGAATGACGTCTCTTGCACATTCTTGTAGAACGAAGAATTTCACTGGGCAGATCTCACCATGGATCTCGACTCGGCAGTGCACCTTCCGACTCCCGTAACCACGTGCCCTCCGGCGGTTTGTACATTTGTGAGTCATTCACGACCTCGTAACACTCTGAATGCGGCTGGAGAGCTTCCCATCAGTAACGTAGTAGTCTGCGCCGGTGCCCACGAGCAACCGTCGATGATGACGGTCAGGTTTATCGGCACCTTTCCACAAGCGTCGTTCCGATGCCTACCGGCGTTAGAGTGGGGAATTTTCGCGCCGTTGGTCTGCTGCAACGCCACCGCCAGGGGTTGCAGCGCCCAGTTTTCCCAACACTCGGGAAACTTGATCCGGCAAGGTCGCGTTAGCTTCCTTATCGATTACACTCGGATAAAGTGTAAATATGAATATTCTTGAAGGACGCAGAAGCGTTCCCTTTTCTGCCATGTGCGTGCGGCAATATTTTAGATTACTTGAACGCAAGATTAGAGAAATAAAGATAACTCGTGGCGGGTATGCTTTGAGGCCTGCAAGTTTTCGTGCTGAAGTCTGAGAATATTTAAACCAGTAACCTCTATTAACAATAAATTTCAATAATTTGCCTTTTTTAGTAAATTTTTGTATGAAAAATAACCGAAAATTTCGCAAATAACTTTTTTTTTGGTAATAAACAAGAAGATTTAAGTCTGGTTTGCTGATTTTGAGGAATATTCGAACGTCATTAACATTCTTCATAATTCATTAGAGGCAGACGTCGGCCCCGTCCAAAATATTGCCAGATAGACTTCTTGGATCAGCTTATCCCTATACAAATAATAAGCTTGAAGATACGTTTGCAGTGAACGAAATTGTTACGTCTTACGCTAGGCTTACGTAATTGAAGTTTTTAACATTACGCAGTCTCACGACGGCATTTGATTGACATTTTCGATATAGCGCGCATAACAGAAAACGTGCTTTGTTATGATAGAAGATCGTGAAGATAAACGCGGATGCTTGCGGACGGCAGATAAGCAGCTCGAAAATGTTTTACCGCCTTCATCTTGGCAAGCATTATCAACACACCCAAACCCTTACTACGAGAGGACTTCAGCAATGTTACGTCAGCTGTGCGTGCATAAAAAAAGTTTGCGTACCACTTACCTAGTTACAGTTTATTTATTTTTTATTATTTTTGTATTTTTAATTTCTAAGTTTTCTTTAACTTCTCCTCCACCATTTCCTTTTTTCCATCCGACTTGAACCGTCCCCTCTTTACGGCGATTTTGCCCTCTACCAAAAAAAAAAAAAAGTTGCCGATTCCTCCTCTAACTTATAATAGAGCTTTCACTGCCAAAGTAAAACTAACTCTTTTCCCCGATTCTGTGTCTCGTCACGATTGGTTTTACGTAAGAGATCACGTGGATTCCTTAGGTGATGTACTTGCTGGATCAGTTCCCGCTACCGACCGCGCCGATGATTACCGAGAGCCGCCGCGGCGTGGGCTTTCCATTTTCCCGGAAAAGGGGGGGGCAGGCTGAGAAGTTCTGCACTTGGGAGGTGGAGGGGGGAGGGGGTGCTGCGCGTTACATTTTCGCCAGAACTGCAAATTGAAGCTAACGAAGGCACACTGGGATTCCTTTATATTTTGTCAATAAAGGCAACATGGGCTTTATTTTGTTTACATGCCAATACTAGAAGCTCGTTACCTGGCACGTAAACAGCGTCTCCGTAAGGATCGTGGCCCTTGCCCGGGGGGGGGGTCCCTTCCCGGCTCTCACCAGGGTGGGCACGAGCCCCGATATCCTTCCGAAGACCACGCCTGTGACCGAGAGCACTCGGACAAACTTCAAGCGTCGCCTGTACCCCCTTCTGACAATCGCAAGCCTTTACAAAAAGCTTAACTTGTGGTAAAACAGCGCTAAAAGACGAACAAGCATTGGAAAGAGGGCACAGACATAGCGCTGACTTACAGTGAGCAATTTTACTTCAGCGAGGTACAGCAAGTAAACATAAAACGTACAGGATGGACACAAAAAACAAGCAACCCCATTACACACCACTCCTCCATCATGCCGGCATGCGCGTACACGTTTCTGCCCGAAATTACTAATTAAGTCAACCTCTTCACTTGCTAGGGTTATGGACGGAGCGCTTACACACTTTCCCAAGTCATGAGTTGTCAACAACAAAGAAGGTATGGTTCATTTCTTCGGCAGATTCGGTTCTGCGCAGTAATAAAATCTTAATATTCTCAAATATCGGAGAACAAGTACACCTATCACAATGGACCGCGAGGTGGCCAGACGGGGAGGAGCTCAATGTAATGTAGTGTTTACTCGCACGTACAGTCGCCGCGGGAGTTAATAGCTCCACGCGAGCGCGCGTTTATTTCCGAGGGCGCTCGACTGGTGACTTGGGATAAAACTAAAGATGACGTCAGGGCAAGTCCATGCGGAGTGGACGGGGGAAGCCGCTGAATTCAAGGGAACCGTTGCTATCATCTGCCTGCCGGTCAGCGTAGGTCGAATGAAAATGGGAGATGGTTCTGCAGAAGTTAGAAAATACGCGACGTATTTCCTTCTCTCTTTTCAAACTGCCGTGTCATTCGTGGTTGGCGATCTTGACTTCTGCAGAATCATCTTCCCTTTTCATGCGAACTACACTCAGGCGTGCGGACGTGCGGATGATAACAAAGGTTCCCTTGAATTGGAGACGGCATCCCCCGTCCACTTCGCATGGATTCGCCCTGACGTCATCTCTAGTTCTTATCGAAAGCCACAAGTCAAGCGCCCCTCGGAAAAAACGCACGCTCGCGTGGAGCTATTAACTCCCGCGGCGACTGTACATTAATTTGTTTGAACATATTTATGATCGTATATTATTATGCTCTAATAAAAATCGTCTTCACAATTCTAACATAAACCCTATTTCACATTGTAACCTTTTATCTGGACCTTATCTTTTACTGCTTTTTTTCAGCAAAGCCCGAGCACGGGCGCTGAGAGAACTGTAAAAACATTATGATAATTGTTTAGACAGATCGCCGAAATTTCGGAATGAACAGCGCGTGTTGTATTTATAATAATTTTGTAATGCTTGTTCAAATTTCGTCAGTTCCATAAAATGAAACGATCGGGTTTATTCAATTAGCCAAAGCCTATACTTGCACATCATTGATTTTATGTTCACTTATCCGTGTAAACAAGGACACATTTTACCACTCTTGCATTAAATGTGTGTTTGAGAGTATGTATAAAGATGTCGAGCATGCTCTGGCCGCAAACGTGAAGGTTCCTTGAGTCACCGTGTAGTGCGCACGGTTCTTGTCAGAATCGCATTGTTTGTATCGTGGGTTAGTTCTCGCTTTAAACTTAATACAAGCCACCATCCTCCTGGGTTCAACCAGAACGAGGAGAAAGATGTTACCAAGTGCGTTTACTATAAAATCATATATGTTAGACGTTTAAAGTTTTATCCTTTTTGGTTCCTATTATTTATTTTGTTTAATTGAGAAGCAGCTGTAAAATATGCTTACTGTGATGACACAACCTCACTATTGTGGCAAAATATAAATACAAATTATCAACATAAATATTTCCATCAGGAACGATATACTCAGGCAGGCACCAACAGAAGCAAGACAGACTCGTAGAGAAGGAGATGAACTGTCCTGCAACTTTACGTGTCCGACTGAGTACTAAATCGATTGTTGCGCGTATACGAGCTGCGAGAAACAACCTGATCTGTTCTACGGTTCTGCCAGCCGTCTCAATCTTCAGGGAGCCTAGAAATATTTCCTCGAGACACTCAATGGCAGGCTTGTCTATTTCCTCGCTTTGTTACATCTCACAGGAATGTCATTCTCGAAGGTTCACGGAATGTCTCCTTTGGGCTATACACCTATGTAGGCACGCGAAAAGCGGAAAGACTGCGGAATCCCAATGTATTGAAATTACTTGAAAGAACGACAAACGAAACCAACACTTATTATTTTACGTGTGTTTCAAAGTGTGAATTATAACTTTTTCCGTGCTATTTTTATTATCTTAAAGGAGTGATTTTTATGGCCTACTTAATTTTAACTTGCGAGATTAATACACACCGGGCCGATCAACTTAATTTAAATTCTGGATGAACCGTAACCACAGTTAAAAAACGAAACAAGAAACATTGAATATTTTTTTTCCTGCAAGTAATGGGTCGCAAAATATAAAATAAGATTTACCGAAATGTTTTCTTAAGTTGAGCCTAGTTTGGTGTGTTTTGTTTACCTCCTCTAAATATCATCACTTGAAGTTAGTAGAGAAGCGGATCGGCATGATACGCTTATTGCAGATCCAGAACTAAAATGTAAGAGCCGCCTCCTACTCTGGTGTCCCTTTCATTTCTCATATTGACGTGTGTCTTATGCCTTTATGGTCACATACAGCGTATGAAACACAGGCCGTGGCATACTTATATGTGCAGTTTTCTTGCTTCTTGATTCCTTATTCCGGAGTTTTTATCAGTTAAATCCGAAATCATTGGCATTCAATCGGCAATAAGATGCTCTGGAGTCTGGCGCGTGTTAAGTTGCCAGTAACTATAGATTTTCCACCGGTCACACTCTGCATTAATAGGTGCTATACAGAAAAAAGAATTGCTAGGAGAGCCTGCATTGCCGGCATAAGAAAGGTGGTAGAATAGCGACGGTAGAATAGCGACATTCGCCGGCATATAAAAGGTTGTAGAATAGAATAGCGGAAAATAGAACGCATGGCATGGCTTCACTTTTATGTAAACCGAATACTAATATGCACAATTTCAAGTTGCAGTGGCTCAATAATGTTTTTTCGAATGCTAACACATGTACCTAACTACCCAAACATTCTGCTTGCTGAGTGCTATTCTCCTTCGTATAATGTGTACAGCCTATCATTACAATATTACACAGTCACATCTTGATATGTTAAACAAAACATTTACGTTTTCATCTTTATAAATAATTTCACAAAGGATTAATCTACCCTTTGACACAAAAACATTGAGTGACATATGACATGAGGACTGAAAAAATACCACTTTATTTGATACAAATCTTAATTTTGCCTCTTTGTTCTGGAGTTTATGCTTAACATGGTAGTTAAGCTGTGTATTAGGCCTTTAGTCAGGAATTAAATGTATTAACGTTAAAATTATGTATTTTTTTATTTTAATATGAATTTTGCATTAAAACTTAATTATATTGACAGTTTTAAGCATTTTCCGGACTCGATTAACGATTTTTTTATCAGTGAAAGTAGAAGAAGCCTGGAAAAAAAGTGTGCAAGTAATAATCGTACGTTTAGCTTCAAACACAAAAGAGACGACAATAACAAAAGGAGATTTAAATATCATAATTGAAGCCTCATAGCTGATGAGGTATCGAATATTAGCTGTAACAACTGAAAACGAGCCTGTTGGTGAATAGTGCGAATACTTGAAAGGATAAACATCGCCAACACGGGGACGGAAACAAGACCTCTTTCAAAGAAGTCCTGTTTACTTTCCGCTGATTTCGGTTATCTTCTGTGCCTTGACTTATTACAACTTTCAAAAGTTTGACTGTAGCGTTTCTGTTGGCTCAAGAAATGCGAGCATAAGATCCTGGATACCACCATCGATAAATGTACGTTTATTAAAGTAAGGAGGGTTTGTGCGCGCCGCCATCTCTAAGCGGACGAGGCTCCCCTTCGCGTCAGCTAGAGGTTGCCGCGGTTCGATTGTAAACATAAGAGGGTTCATCCGTCAAGTCGGTTTCCCCACTAAATTTGGCGAGAAATATGTTACGTCTTACGGACAGAATATCAACTGAGTTTCCTCGCTAAACTTAGAGGACATTGACGTCACGAGACCAATAGACCAAATTATTTACCCGCAAAATTTCAGCGTGGAGAAAATTCACGTTTTGTGACGTAGACACAAATCCAGTTTCTCCGCTAAAGTTAGCGAGAAATCAACGTCACGTGACCTATACAACCCGTCCGGCTTCCCCGTTAAATCGTGTGGAGAATTTTAGACAACGTGACTTACTAATTCC